>CAUJRU010001232.1:0-180927 GCA_963277665.1 Viscum album | reverse complement strand
AATAATAAATAAATTATTATAATTTAATAATAATTTATTATTATTGTAATCATATAATAATAATTAATTATAATATTATTATTATATATATAATTATAATTATAATTATAATGATAATAATTATAATTTCTTAAAAATTTTCATTATTTCTGAAAAATGGAAATAATCAACAAAATTTAAAACCCGAGTAAAAACACGAACACGATCCATTCCAGAAATTTTGAATGACCATATCTTGGTCATTCGAAATCGGATTGAAATGTGGTTCGATTCGTTTTGACCGTTTTTAAATCCTCTACTTAATTTTATGTAAATTAATTTTATTTGGCTCAGAAAATCAACACAAATCCCTCTGATACCACTGTTAGCTTTCTGGGGCCCGCAGCGGAAGCCGGTGGGCCAGGGATTTTAAAATTTTCATCGGCAGAATGACGGTACTTGTCGTCACTGACGATCCGAGCCCCAGAGAGGTCCAAGGATCTCGTGTAGATTATTATGAGCACAAAATTAAAATGAAAACGTACCTATTTCAAATCTAAAGGCACGGTAGACTGCCTCTAGCCGATGGTGATCGTCGCTTGAAGGATCCAAGCAGGATCCCACTTGATCGTCCACACGCACTCCTAAAATCCATAGGAATGTCGATCATCAAACTGCGGGTGCTAGCACGGAGATTCAATGATATCTTCGACGTCCTAATGATCACTGCATCGTTGATCTTACGATGCATGAGGATGAACTTGATCTGAGCTCTTGGATCATCAGCTTCTCTCTCTAGAAAGCGGGAGGAGAGAGAGACACTCAATTTTTCATTCCATAAATGAATGAATAGTGATATTCACACCAAAGAGAGAGAGCCTCCTCTCTTATTTATAAAGATGTTTATAAATACCTGGTAGGGTTCCCTGACCCCCGTTAATATAAATGTTCTCTAAATAAATAATTTCTAGGACTAAACTGCGCCAATAATATTTAATATTTTATCACATACTTGTAATATATATATAATATATTACGTGATAAAACTGAGCCATTTAACTCGACTCGTTGTCCCACTTAAGGTTAAATGAACCTTGAATATTAAAATAATATTCATTCAATAAATATTTTCTCATGTTTACAGAACTCGTCAATACATTAAATAAATTCAATCCCAAATATTCGTAACTTGAATATTAATGAATTTATTTAATTCTTTTAGTGATTGACAACATGGAAAATGCTCGTACCCCATAGTGGGTCCCATTATCTCCATATACCTCTTCAAATAAATAGTGCGGATTCTTGAATACGCTATTGTGTGTGACCCTCTATGCCCTTATCTCAATAGTAGTGAATAAAATCCACAGACTAAGAGTGCGGTCTAGAAACCCGTCATGGCCCCTAAAGAGATAAGGATAGTCATTGCAACGATTACCAACCTACGAACACTGATTGTGTACTGTATTCTCTTTTTCATTAGATATCTCATAAATCAGGATTCACTCTTGTGTCATCGTCCTTATCTTGCTTTATTATTTTTTGATCTATCCGGATGGATTCGCCTTTCTATTGCTTTGTCCAAAGACTTATGAAGGTGGCACTATCCTGATCCACCAGGCCTAAGATATGCAACTTCCTAAACTTGGAAGCAACAAATCCTTTCTTGACCATTCCACCAACGTCATACCACTAACAACGCACCCGACACAAACTACCTCGCCATGACATTACTACCATGGTTTTCACCTTGCATAAAAGTACGTAATTAAATGATATACATTGGTAACGGTATCAAGTCAGGAGACCAATACACATGTCCATAGATAGGAACAACCAATAAAACCCAAAACATGTGGTGTTCATATTGACGGGTCTGACCTCATGATCTCACTACTAGAAATCACCAAGTGCGAACTTCATGAGAACAAGTCTCAATGCTTATGAGCCCCCAACACTTGATAGTCAGACATCTACTATGTCCAGTCAGTAAGATGTATCTAGACTATAGAACATATATTTAAGATCAATGTCATTGTATCTTGAGGTTCTCATTATATCTTGGGATCTTCTATAACCTCTTGACATGACAATTAACCTTTGGACATTACCATTATTATAGTGGACACAGAAAAGTTTCCACTATAGTGGTAAGATATCATCATGCATATATAACTGTACACATGATACAGTAATCAAAAGTAAAACTTATTTGGGTCTAAGGCACCCACTATTTCAAGAGGCACAAACAAAATACATACACAAGCATATACATATTTCTAAATAATAAGAACTTGGCATATTCATTTTCAAAGGGCCAAATACATGGTTTAATTTCCATTTTAAATCAATTTATCAATTTTGAACATTAATTCATGGTACCACACACTCACCCAAGGTAAAACAAAACTCAAGGCTTTAGAAAAATAGGTCATTTAGGTCAAGAAAACTTAAAGGGGTGTCCAAGAGGCAAGGAAACCCCACTTGGTTAGGTTTCTCCACAAGAGAATATCACAATGGACATGAAGAAACAAACCAAACAATTTAATATGTGATAACTGTCACAAACCGAATCTGGTCACCACCAATACCGGAACCAAACCCATCCCATGACAAGGCCAGAAGGGCGTTCCCTATCCCCATGGGATGGCACAAGTGGGTGTGTATCATTTATCTTGGTTTGGGAACGATTTACACGAATATGTATACATAAAACATAAAAAATATTTGATAAAATGAATCTGAAAAATTCATAACAACAATGTTTATACAAAAATCCAGAACTGAATACATAAGTTCAAATGCAATACAAAAGGTCCAAAGAAACAACTAAACAAAAAAGAAACAGCCCCATGGACTCCACATGAAAATGGGTCATCACCCCCATGTCGTCTCCACAACTCTTCCCCAAGGATGGGGACTAACACCCTGAACCGCCATCACCCTTAGCCTTTCCTTTACCTGAGTCAAACATAACCAAGTATAATTACACCCAAGGGGTGTAAGTAGAGTTTGAGCCTAAGCCCAATAGGATACCACCCAATTATTACAAAGGGCATGCAATACATTGTGAAAAAGCAAGCAGTTTTAATATGCAAAGAAAAGCAATGATAAAATCCAAGAAATGCAACTTTCAATTGAAAACAGTTTTAAAGATAAAGTTTTCATAATGTTCAAACATTTAAATAGAGATGTTAGCTACTCTAAAGTACTTCCAAAAACACCCCAATACATGGGAAAATATCCCAAACACAATGAGCAACAAAATCAGGAACACCCCTAGGCACTAGATAGTCTCGGGCCCCATGTACCTCATACCTCAGTGTAAAGAAACCATAGTAAAATACTTTCTCATGCATGATCCACTAGTAGGGAACATACCCATAACCTATTGGTCCCCAATAATAATCCAAATAGTTTATTTAGAGTTTTCATTATCCAAATTCTAGGTGAAACAGGGACAAAACTCATCCGGTCCACTAGCAGTACTAGTACACATCTGCACCCCCTAGGTACCTAGGCTTCCCCCCTTGTGCTCAAACAATTTCAGAATGATACATATATCCATTTTCATATAAAATACCACTATTGGTCACATAAAATCATTACAGTAGATACACAACTTTTATATCATTTAAAACACACAATAAAACACTTTGAGTTTCAATAAAACAACTTCTCTAAATCATTCCTTGTTTTTCACCCAAAACTCTTTGAAACCCCCACTTGAACACCATCTGCATACTCACATTTACCAAAACAGAATCCACCACACCTTAAACATTTATTTAAACTCATTACATTATTTATAAAACAATCCCAATAAGCATCACATAGAATACCCCAGTAAGACACCCAATTCAACACCAAATTGGTACTCAAAAAAATAATTTTCTTAACAAACGTCACCCAAAACCAATTTTTCAGCAGCAACTAAAGGATAAAAAATTTATAACATTATATTTAGACCTAATACAGTTCAATAAAATCAACTAAATAATTATAGGGCATCACTTAAGGAACCAAGAAAATATTTATATGAAAAACCCCGAAATTGCACATGAAATTGGCATTAAAAATTCATTTGCTTTATAATTGCCACTAAAACCAATTTTTGTAGAAAAATTCAAATGAAATAGACATGAAAATACCATAAACATAGCAGATAGGTCACAAATATTTCATACCAAAAGGAATCACCTACCAAAGTAATGAAAACCCTTGAATCAACGTGCGAAAATCAAGTCGCACCACCACTGCACTAAGAGGGACTTAGAACAAACCTAAAACCACAAAATTGGACCAAGAAAACACAAGGATAAACTCTAGGTTTGAAAGCTTACACCCTGTTTTTTTTATTTCAAGGAAAATGGAAAAAACCCCAATCCAATATAATTAAACCCTAAGCAATTTGAAAGAGGAATAAAAGAGACTAACTTTCTAGAGGGATCTTGAAGAATCGCCCCAAATACACTAGTATCTGAATCTTAAAATAGTCAAAACTTTAAGGGAGGTTCGAATAAGGATGAGGAGATCATTTAGGAACTGGAATAGAGGAAAAAGAGTAAGAATTGAAGAGAGTTATGATGGAAAGAACTTATTTTTAAAATGGTTGTGGCCAAATACTCAATTATTATTTAAAGAAAAGAACTCTATCAAACTGTGTAGAGGGAGAACCATTACATAGCCCAAATTCCCAATACCAAGTGTTATGAATTCAAGGCCCGAAAGCCCATCTTTTTGTCCCAAAGGCCCCTCGGTGAATAGAACTGCTACAGTACCCCGGCTGCTACAATACCTGCTACAGTACCTGCTAATATGTTCTGCACTCAATCGCGATAAAGAATAGATGAAAAGAGGGAGGAGCTTAGGAGAGCTTATGGGTTCAATGGGATTGGGTGAGACTTGGAATCACTAAAAAATCATTAAAATTAAATAAGTTATTAATTAAACAAATTTAATTTTTAAAACTGGAATTGGGCTTACGGGCAGGCCCAATCCCTTAAATAAAAACCCATATACAACTTGGTTATTGATTTTTAAAGGCTCTATATTGAAATGGTGGTGTTAACATGTTAGGGTAGACCATTTAGGAATTAGAATGGATGATGAATGTTGAAAAATGAAAAAGTTATAAAAGAAACAAAATTTATTTTTAAATCTAGAATTGGGCTCACGGTTTGGCCCAATTCATTAAAACTCACCCATTCCTCTATAAAATCTTGGGAAACCCCCAAAACAAAGCATGAATGGAAAATAAAATAAAAATACCTTTAAAATATTTCATGTATGTGACAATTTTCCCCATCATGATAACTTTCTCTCCTGGAAATTCAACCTGAAGTTTGATCAGAAAATATGAACGAATACTCTTCGTCAACCCATGACTTTTACTCCCATGTCTCATGTGTATCATTACCACACTTCCAACAAAACCAGACCAGCGGAATAGACTTCCCTCGAAGCACCTTCTCTTGGGAGTCCACTATTTGCATTGGCCGCTCAAAAACTGACAAGTCAAGATCTATTTCCAGTTCTTCCCAACTCAACACATGGGACGGATCTGAGTTGTATTTCTTCAACTGGGAGACATGGAAGTCGTCATGGATGGACATAAAATAAGAAGGTAAGGACAAACTGTATGACACTTTTTCAATATGCTCGGTGATCCCAAAAGGGCCAAAATATCACGGAGTCAGCTTCCCTTTCATCCTCAATCGGTGATGGCCCAGATGAGGGGCCACTTTCAAGAATACCCTATCACCCATAGAAAAATCTAGGTCTCAACACCTTCAGTCAGAATATGATTTATGGTGACTTTGAGCTGTCAATAAATGATTCCTGATCAACTTGATCTTCTCAGACATCTCCTGCACTAAACTCGACCCCAACAGTGAGGTCTCACCTACCTCAGTCCAACACAGGGGGGGACTGACAAGGCCCACCATAGAGTTCCTAAAAAGGAGCCATTAAAATGGAGGATTGGTAACTATTATTATAAGAAAACTCAACCAGCCCCAAATGACTATCCCAAGAACCTCCAAAGTCCATCACACATGCACTGAGCATATCCTCCAAAATCAGATTCGCTCGCTCTGTCTGACCATCCATCGGAGGATGGTATTCCATGCTCATCTTAATCTAAGACCCCAATTCCTTCTGAAGGCCTTCCCAGAACTGAGATGTGAAATGGGGGTCTCTATATGAGAAAACATCCAATTGAACACCATGAAGTCTCACCACCTCCCAAAGCTACAAACAACCCAACTCATCTACTTTAGTTGTATCTCTGATTGGAATGAAGTGGGCTGATTTGGTAAGACAATAAATTACTATCCAAATGGAATTCTTACCCCAAGGTGTACGAGGTAAGCCAAAAATTAAGTCCATGGAAACCTCGTCCTACTTCCAGGTAGGAATGGGTAATGGCTGGAGCAGACCGGAGAGCCTTTGATGCTCCACTTTCACCTGCTGGCATGTGTAGCATCTCAAAACAAAGTCTGCTATGTCTCGTATCATACCAGGCCACCAAAATTTCTGAAGGATGTCATAATAAATCTTGGTGGCACCCGAAAGGGCAGCCCACTAAGACTGGTGGCTGTCCTCCATCACCACATTTCGTAGAGATAATGGCACTACAGAATATCCCTTGAAGCACAAGATTCCCTCAGAAGATGACGACCAATCAGAGGATGTATCCCCACCTAGAAGAAACTACTTCGACCGTTGAAAAAGCTCATCACTAGTCTCTTCTTCCTGAATCAACTCCAACAGATAAGGAGTCAATAGGATGCTCGCCAAGAATGCCCCTCCACTGTGTTCCCTAGTCTCCACATGTATTTGAGAAAAGAGCCCCATCAAAGTGAAATCATCACTGGACTTCCTCAAAGCCTTCACTGGAACTCTTTTTCTCAAAGCATCGGCCACCACATTACCCTTACCAAGGGTATAGACAATGTCAAAGTCAAACCCGTACAAGTACTCGATCCAAGGACGCTGCCTCAAGTTGAGGTCCCTCTGCGAGAAGATACAGGCCATGCTTTTGTGATCATTGTAGACCACAAACTTCTCCCCAATGAGGTAGTGACGCCAAGTCTTCAAAGCATGCATCACTATTACCAACTCTAAGTCATGGGTCAGGTAGTTCTTCTCATGTGGTCGGAGTTGGCGAGATCCATACCCCACCATGTGATCATCCTGCATAAGAACGCACCCAAGACCCATACCTGAAGCATCATAATAGACCACATATCCCTTTAAAACATCTGGAAAATAAGCACGGGGGAGTAGTCAATCGCCTGTTCAACTCCTCGAATGATGCCTGACATTTTGGACCCCATACAAATTTCACATCTTTCCGGGTGAGCGTGGTCATCGGTGAAGCAAGCTGAGAGAAATCCCGAACGAATCGACTGTAATAACCAGCCAGGCCAAGGGAACTTCTGATCTCGAAAACATTATTCAGCCTCTCCCATGACATAACCACACTAATCTTCTCGGGGTCCACTAAAACCCCCTACTCAGAGATAACATACCCAATAAATTTCACTTCCCTGATCCAAAAAGTTCACTTTTACAACTTTGCAAAGAGGCAGTGATCCCGCAAAGTGCCCAAGACGATCCTCAATTGATGTTTGTGTTTCTCCTTAGAGATGGAGTATACTATAATGTCATCCATGAACACCACAATGAGGGAATCAAGATACTGATGATACACCCTATTCATAAGTACCATAAGGACCAATGGAGCATTAGAAAATCCAAATGGGATGACCAAATACTCAAAGTGGTCATACCTGCTTTGGAAGGTTATCTTAGGATATCTGACTCCTTCACCCTAAGCTGGTGATAACCCGAACACATGCCTATTTTTGAGAACCACTTTTCCCCCTTCAACTGATCGAAAAAATCATCTATTCTAGGAAAAGTGTATTTGTTCTTAAGTGTTTCCTTATTCAGCTTCTGAAAGTCAATGCACAACCGGGGGGATCCGTCAGACTTTATCATGAACAACATAGGAGCGGCCCAAGGGGAGATGCTCGGGTGAATGAATCATTTTGATTCTAAGTCTTCCAGAGGTATCATTAATTTACTCAGCTTGATGGGGGCCATGCGATAAGAGGGAATAGATATCAGTGGTGTTCCTAGCGCCAGATCAATCGAAAACTCCACATCCGGTTATAGGGGGAAACCCGAGAAATCATCCGGGAATACCTCCGGAAACTCATTAACTACATGAGGTAGAGAAACTATAGGGTAAATACCATCATGCTCTATCTTGATCGACGTTAACTAGAAGTTAATACTTCCCAACTTTGCGAGTGGAGGTCATGTACGACGTGACTGAGGATCCCATTCTCCCCGAAAAACCTAACGACTCCCATCAGGTGCTGTGAAACTCACTCGCCGCCTGTAGTAATATATGTGTTCTTGGAAGTGCAGTATCCAATACATGCCAAGTATGACATCAAAAAGATCCATGTTTAAGACCAACAGGTCCCACTCCATCTCGACCCCTGGCACAGAAAGCACACACGACGGGCACCTGAGACCCGACTCCTTCTTCTTTCCCAACAGAATCACCAACTCCATCGCAAAAGACAACAACTCAGTTGATAAATTCAGAATGTCCACAAAACGGGAAGAAATGAATGAAACAGAGGCACCAATATCAAAAAGAGTAGTAGATATAGAAGATGCGATCAGAATAGTACCTCGAACTATCGACAACCCCACCTCTGATCCTGCTGGTCCCTGATCCACTATATGGAGATGTCCAGTCTCTACCTGAGGATTACCACTAGTCTATAGTTGTACCCTAAATTGGATCTGACCAGAAGATGACCTAGCCCTACCACCACGGATTCCAAATTGAGATCCCCCCAGTCCTCGACGGCTCAGACTATGATGTCACTCCTCTTGAAGCCACAAACCCTACCCCACTCGGAAGTAGATGTGCCACATCGTAGAAATGCTGCAAATGCCCCATACCTCCACACTGGTAACAAGGCTTCGGAGGAACTGGAAATGATGGTCGGATGTGCTCGGGCTTCCCACACTGGTGGAACATGACCTATCTCGCATCAGAATCCATAGACAAAAACTTCCTGGAAGAGTGCCCTGAACTTCCACCTCATTTCTCCACATGATCCTCCTGTTTCCTTTTATTCTATGAGGAGCTGCCACTTCCCAATACTGATACTAAGCTATAGAAACCAGCCCTAACTTTCCTACTAATCTCCACCATGCATGCCTGGTCAATGACCTCAGCACAGGTCCTCTTCTTAAACAAGAACACTTGGGAGTATATCTCTGGTCGCAAGCCTTTCTCAAACCTCTGGGCCTTCGCCTTCTCATTAGAGACAATTTTTGGAGCATACCAAACCAACTCAGTGATATTTTTGGCATACTCCATCATAGATATATTCCCATGAACAAGTTCCATGAACTCTCTGGACCAAGCATAAGCCAACACCTCAGGGTAGTACTGTTCATTGAAGACAACCTTGAAATCTCCCCAGCGCATCTGCTCATTATTCCCAGCCTAAAGCACTGACTCCCACCACTTACAGCTGGGACCCTACAATATAAAGGAGTCACACTTCACCCTGAGATCCTTGGGTGTTTCTATGAACTCAATCATATGCTCGATCTTCTCGAGTCACTCCTCTTCTTCCTGGGGTTCTGAGCTGCCTCGGAAGGTAGGGGGCTTGTTTTTCAGAAACTCATGAGCCTTATCTTTTCTAGGACCCATCCCTACTTCCCTAGGAGGAATAGAAGTAGGTGTTGGTCCCTGTCCTAGAGCTTGGACAACCCGGACCACAACCTCAAATATCCTTTCATATATCGGTTTGGGAGAACTCTCTTCGGCTTCCTCCCATGGGAACATGGGAACTTTCTAAGGAGGCATGTTTCCACAAAATGAAATAGTCACGAAACAATAATAAATACCACAATTCTGATAATTTTAATCAAATACATCAAATATAAATAATCTAAACACATTCCAGTAATAAAAGAAATAACTACTCTACCTTCGCCCGATGTCCACGTGTGGTCTGCAGCCCACACGTCTCACCTGGAAGTGAAGTTAATCCATAAATTCCAACATCCCCCGGTGACTCAAGGTCTGCCATGAGAGGTGCGGGCCCGACACCCTACTCACAACCAAAACCCTAATCCCTGACAGTACTATCTCCTGTCTATCCTGACTCATCCCAAAAATAGCAATATAACCCAAAAACAAAACCCCCCTCTGATATCATTTTGTCACGAACTGAATCTGGTCACCACCAATACCAGAACCAAACCCAACCCGTGACAAGGGATGAGGGGCATTCCCTATCTCTATAGGCTGTCACAAGTTCCCAGGTATCATTTATCTTGGTTTGGGAACGATTTTCCTGAATATGTATACATAAAGCATCAAAAATATTTGATAAAATGAACCTGAAAAATTCATACCAACCAGGTTTATACAAAAATCCAGAACTGAATACATAAGTTAAAATGAAATACAAAAGGACCAAAGGCACAATGAAACAATAGAAAAACATCCCCAAAGACTCCACATGACAAGGGGTCATCACCCCAAGCCATCTCAACAACTTCTCCCCAAGGATGGGGACTAACACCTTGAACCGCCATCAACCTTAGCCTTTCCTTTACCTGAGTCAAACAAAACCAAGTCTACTTACACTCAAGGGGTGTAATTAGGGTGTCCGCCTAAGCCCAATAGGATACCACCAAATGATTCCAAAGATCATGCAATACAATGTGAAAAAGAAAGTAGTTTTAATACGCAAATAAAAGCATTGATAAAATCCGAGAAATGCAACATTCAATTGAAAATAGTTTTCAAGATAAAGTTTTTAGAACATTCACACATTTAAATAGAAATTTTAGATACTATAAATTAATAACAAAAACAATACAATACATGGTATAATACCACAAACACAATGAGCAACAATTTTGAGAACACCCCTAGGCACTAGATAGTCCCGAGCCCCATGTACCTCATTCCTCGGTGTAAAGTAAACATAACAAAATATGTTCTCATGCACGAGCCACTAGTAGGGAACATACCCACAACCTATTGGTCCCTAATAATAATCCACATAGTTTAGTTAGAGTTGTCTTTATCCAAATTCTAGGTGAAACAAGGACAAAACCCATCTGTTCCACTAGTCGTACTAGTACACATCCGCCCCACCTAGGTACCCGGGATTCCCCCTTTGTGATCAAACAATTTAAGAATGATACATATATCCATTTTCATATAAAACACCGCTAATGGTCACATACAGTAATTATAGTAGCTACACACATTTTATATTATTTAAAACACACAACAAAACACTTTGAGTTTCAATAAAACAACTTCTCCAAATCATTCTTTATTTTGCACCTAAAACACTTTGAAAATCCCACTTGAACACCATATGGATACTCATATTTACCAAAACAGAGTCCACCACACATTAAAAATTTATTTAAACACATTACATGAGTTATAAAACAATCCCAATAAGTATCACATAGAATACCCCTGTAAAACACCCAATTCAACACCAAATTGGAACACAAAAAATCATTTTATGAACAAACATCACCCAAAACCAATTTATCTGCAACAACCAAAGGATAATAAAATTTAAAAAATTATTTTCAGACCTAATACAGTCAATAAAATAAACTAAAATAATTATATGGAATCCCTTAAGGAACCAATAAAATATTTACACGAAATCCCCCTAAATTTAACATGAAATTGGCATTAAAAATTCATTTTCTTTATAATTGCCACTAAAACCCATTTTTGCAGTAGAATTCAAATGAAATAGACATGAAAATACCATAAAAACATCATCTAGGTCACAAGGATTTCATACCAAAAGGAATAACCTACCAAAGTAAGGAAAACCCTTGAATCAACGTGTGAAAATTAAGGCGCACCACCACCGCACCAAGAGGGACTTAGAACAAACCTAAAACCACAAAATTGGACCAAGAAAACACAAGTTTAAACCCTAGGTTCTAAACCCTACCCCCTGGTCATTTGGAACATCATGGAAAAGGGAATAAACCCTAATCACATAGAATTAAACCCTAAGCAATTTGAAAGAGGAATGGAAGAGACTAACTAACTTGAGGGATCTTGAAGAATCACCCCAAATACACCAGTATCTGAATTTTAAAACATTAAAAACTTCAAGGGAGGTTCAAAGAAGTATAAGGAGTTAATTTAAGAACTGTAATGGAGGAAAAAGATTAATAATTGAGGGAGTTATGATGGAAAGAACTTACCTCCTCAAATCTGTCCGAATTTAGAAACCCTAATATGTTCTGCACATAATCATGATAAAGAAGATCCCAAATATGGGGGAGAGGGGTTGGGTGTGTGGTGGGGTTCAATGGTCTTGGGGGAGACTTATAATCACCAAAAAATCATTAAAATTAAATAATTTATTAATTAAACAAATTTGATTTTTAAAACTTGAATTGGGCTTATGGGAAGGCTCGATCCCTTAAATAAAAACCAATATACACCTTGTTTATGGATTTCAATAGGCTCCAAATTGAAATAGTGGTGTTAAAAGGTCAGGGGAGTCCATTTAGGAATTTTAATGGATGAAAAATGTTGAAAAATGAAAAATTTATAAAATAAACAATATTTATTTTTAAATCTGGAATTGGGATCACGGTTTGGCCCAATTAATGAAAACTCACCCATTCCTATATAAAAGATTGGGAAACCCCCAAAACAAATCATGAATGGATAATATAAGAAAAATAACTTTAAAATATTTCATGTATGTGACAATAACAAAGCATAGTTGGAAGGTTTCGGTGAGCGACATAACAGCGCGACATGAAATAAGCAACAAAATACAGGGGAAGAGGGTAGACACCCTACACAGGTAATCCCCATTTATAAGGTATTGTATTAAGTTTATAAAAAAGTTAAATGTCCTAAAAATTCCATTTAAACAAAATAACCATGAAAAATCCATTCATATTATTTAAAGGGGGGAATTACTAACTTTCCAAAAAAACAGCTTTAACAAGAAATAATATGGAAAACTCAGACCATAATTAAGTAGGATATAAATAAATAGCACTAATTTTTGGTTTAGAAGATAGTGCCCCTCTATTTAAGGGTTTTTATTATAAATATGTGACTTTGATTTATCAATCTATTTATTTAATTATATTTAACATTTATTTTAAAACTCATTTAGCACAAATCAATAGAAAAGAAATGCAATAATCATGTAACTAAGGCACACTCAAATTTAAAAATCCAAAAAAAGTAATGGGATCATACCTCAAGAGGTTGGTTAATCAAGTTAAATATACATAAAATATCACTATGAGTTTTAACAGAAATCACACCACTATTGGATGGGTTTTATAATAAAAATATGAATTGTTTATCAGAAAACATTTATCATAACCAAATATCTTATTCCAGAAATAAAATTCAATATAACAAAGTAGAATTAAGAAGGTAGATAAAATAAATTTAAATAATTATTTAAGTAAAGGGAAAAGTTTAGGAATCCTACCTTAAGCATTTAACTGAGTCGACGCTCGACACTTGTCATATTTGACGGTGACCACTTGAAATTTCCCAAACCACACACACACTTACATTCACACACACACATATATATTAATACAAAATACTTATTCACATCTCCAAAAGGAAATATTTATGAGGAAGATATATATATATATATACCTATATATGTGTGTTCTCTCCAGCAAAGACATCCAAATGTTCTACAAAAAAATATTAAGAACTCAAAATGTTACATCAAGGACCAACACACCAAAATAAAATGATAACGGATCAAAAACACATTGATGGTATAATGTTATGATTTGAAATGATTCACCTTACTAAAAAACAATAATGGTATAATGTTAAGATTTTAAATGCTTCACCTTTGGTGGTGGTTACTGGAATAAGAATAATTATAACCTGAGATACTCATTCCATGCCATAGAAAAAAAAATGCATCAAAAATTGGGGAAACCAATACCCTAGTGTTCAGCCGATTCATGAAGGGAGACGAGGAGACCAAAATTGGTTGGAATAAGGAAAAAATGATAGGATAAGTCTTTAACTCAAGGATTGGATAAATAACTGATGGAAAATTGGGTGGAAATTGAAGAAGAGAGGTTGACGGATGGGAGGTGTCACACATGGCCTCGAGAGGGAGGGGGTGTTGTGTCACAAAATACATAGGGGGAGAGTTTCTAGATGTATGTTGCAGGAGGAGAAGTTAAGGGGGAATAGGTTTTCTTAAAACATAAAATAATAATAATAATCATCATCATCATAATATATTATTATTATTATTATTATTGAATTATATTTATATTTTTATATTTTAGTTTTAATTTAACTCATTTAATTTATTTAAAAAAATACATCACACAATTTTGGCTCTTGGAATTTAATATCTTAAGCACTATTTGTAAAATGGCCCTCCATAAAACAAAATATTCAAATTTTCTTTCTTTTTTCATCTAGTTCAAAACACGGGACATTACATTATAGATTATTGAAGTGGCCTATATAGGAATTTTTTATGTATGAGTTCAATAAAAGAATCATATCATTCTTTAGAAAGGATGAAATGAAATGGTCTTTATGATTTAAATATATTGTTCATAGAATAACTCTATATAAGTATTTCGATATATCCAAATCAAAATATAAAATTTTGAAGATATTATTTAATTTTTTAACATGCTTTGGGGATCTACTACTGCACTAAACTAAATTACGATCATTTGATCCTATGTTGGTGGAGAGAAAATTGGTTCCCCAACACTCAGATATTAAATTGATTATCAAGTTATATGGTTTTAATTCTATCTATTATTTTCTAGGTTTATAATTGTACAAGGTTATACTACCCATAAAAAGGTAGAATAGTGGGTTGTTACTCTAAAACAAAAGTTAGGAATCAGGTTATTCTATAACTAAAAAACATTGAGGATTTGATTCTACCTTATACTAATTAAAATGTAGGTTTTGTTTTTACCACCACTTCAAAAGTAAACTTCTAGGTTAAGCCTATATGTGTTTAAAAGGAAGTGTGATCAAGTTAATCCACCCGGTGTAAAAAAGATTTATGTCCTTAGTTGTGCATTTAGGGTTCAGAAATGTATATGTAAATGGTTGTAACTCCCATAAAAAGTCATAGTGTCAAGTATTATGTGTTTCATCTCTCTCTAGGTTTGAGAGGGGGGAATATTAGAGTAGGACAACTTAGATATGAAATACTATGAAATTTATTGTTTTTATATCTTTTTATTTTTTTGATACATTAACTTAATTTTCATAAGAGGTTACAATTATTTTAAATGGCCAATTACCCCCATATTGACTATCTATCCATTCTAAAAAGAACCTATTAATTGGTATCAAAGGAGTTTCCCTAGATTTATTTATATTCTTATTTTTTCTAATAAAATCCTAACATAAATAGTGATGGGAAAAAAGATCTATTTTGAGATGCAGGGAATGAATGTGAATGATGGTTGGATATATCATAGACATCTACTCATTTATGAAATAGATTATGTCTACTGGAAATCTCAGAAAGGGGATTTTCTTAAAAATTTGTGCAATTAAAGTTGTAAAATCTAGGTGAAAGTGTAAAATCTTCCTAAATTTGATCCCGCCTCTTTAGTTGGTAATGATGATGTAAATTATGTGATATGTTACAAGGTGATGAATATTTTATATTGAATAATTAATATTAATGTGTATAGTCATATTTAATTATGAAAAAGACACATTACGTTTAGAAAATACTAACATATACTTATATTGGTTACAATAAGATTTTAATAACTAAATTTGGAATGTTAAGATCAAAGAATTAAGAATTCAAAATGGGATAAGAAGAAACATTTAATCAAAAGCTTTGTGGATTCAATATTATTTTAAACAGCTTGTGTTATTTGGTAGAATTTTTAGATAATTATATTATAGTTGAAAGAGGTTTAAGATCCCTACCTTATATATGTAATTTTAAAAAGGTATCAATGGATGAAAGTAATAATTTATAAGAATATAAATAAGATGATATTATTGGATATTTACTTTAATATGAATCAAAATTGAAATATATTTCCTAGGAAAAGTATTCAAAAATAAAAGGTATTTATTTTAAATCAAAAGTGCATATTACCACTCACTCTTCTGATTATGAATTGAAAATTAGTGAAAGAGACCAATTTTTTTATGTTCTCTATGGAAAAATAAGGAATGGATACTCAAGAAAAAAAGGGAAATTATGATAATGATGTTATCTATTATGAATATAAAGAAAGTGGGCACATTAAACATAACTACACAAGAATATAGAATGATAAGAGAAGGAGAGAAGAATAAATTAATGAATGGAAAGAAATGGAATATGGTTTGCATTACACATAAGAATTCATATTTAAGAAATTAATCTAGTGTAGGAAAAGAAATATAAAACCTATACATAATGACATCATCAAAATAGAAAAGGAAATCTGATTATTCTTCCTATTTTGAATCTGATTCCTCTAAATTTGGTTTTTATGAAGAGATAAGTAGACTTAATTAAAAGTTAAATAGATTCCCAAATTATTAAGAAATATTGTTAGATATAAGTATGTTCTTGATGAAAATAAAATGATGAAAATTATTACTTGGAGATAAAATAACAAATTATATATAGATCTGGAAGGGGTTCAACTTGAAATTATCAAACTTAAATATTTTTAGTCCAAATGTGAATAATCTCAAATAATTAATTTTTATTTTATTTTGGAAGAAAAAGATATACTTATAAATGAAGTTGAAAGTTAAAAAAATTATCCTTCCAGAGTTGTTAAAGGTAAATTCATTACAAAATGATAAGAATTAGAAAATTGAAATCAAAGACTCTTATAGGTTATCACAATAAATTACCCAAAATGTACAAGATAATATTTTTTAAATGTTCAAGTGTACATTTTTCATCTATTACATTATTTATATGTCACATGAACTTACATTTTGAAAATGAATGTTCTTTGAGATTTCTATAGTTTCTTGGTCACACTAAGTCATTTTCTCAAATTCTTTTTATTCTATATATCTTATAAAATCTATCCTGAAATTAGTGTGGGTTCCCAAGATTTATTTTTCTGACCTAATTTAACCCAAATATGTATAGGTAAAAAATAATTTTTAAAATAGATTTCTGTAGGAAACATCTCTTGGAAGAATAAAAAACAATGTGTGGTGCATGGATAGTGGATGTTAATAAAATTAGAACAGTGATAATTCTAAATTTATATCCTTTAATAAATTTTATGGTAATATTATTAATTTTAGTAATAATCCAATTGGAAGATTAATTTTTTTTAGAGAATTTGGAATTTCAAATTCAGTTTTTATTTCAATGGCTTCATTTATCAATGGGTTAAAAATTAATTTTATATGCATATCATGATTTTTTAATGATAATATGATTTTGAAATTAAAAATTGAAAATATTATTATTTTAAAATAAGAATATATATTTTTTATAAAGAATTAAATAACAATATTTATTCAATTAATTTTTCTATGTTGATTTAATAGAATATAAAATATTTAAATTTTGTGTGATTTAATAATGTGTCATGTTATATAAGACTAGGCCATCAAAATTTCAGTTTATTATATAAAATTTCCAAAAGTTAAAAGATGTCATATTTTCTTGAATTAAAGTATGACAACACCTATTTATGTGATTCATTCTTAAAATTGTCCTGTATAAAGAGTCCTTAATGTCTTTCCAAGAGGGGAAAACTTCTAGACTATACCAACTTTTAAATTTGGGTCTATTTGGACTAATGAAAACCTATATTCCTAGAGGTAAAATTTCATGAACCATATAGGATACCATGGTACCCTAATACCCAACCTAGATCTAACATAAAATGATGATCATTCCTGAACCCCACAGCTTGATGACTAGCACCTAGAATCATACAATATAAAAGAGAGAAACTTTTCAAAAATAAATAGTAGAGGATAAAATATTACAATTCTACATGCTCAAAACATAAAATAGAGAAAGTAACCAATAAAAAGAAGGTATAATAGTACCCAATAGAAAGATAAACATCCCAAATGAAACATCATCCAAAAATGGCCACATTATTCTAGATAGAAAAGCTCTCAAAGTTTATATGTAACAAGCAGACAAGAGTTCCACTAGTGACCATCATACCTCTATGGTCCAAAGGATCGAGAACATATACCACCTCCAAGTAGTGCTTTCCCTTTATTCATACCTGACATAAGAAAGTTTATAAATTCACAAAGTTAAAGGTTTGGTGTAAGCTATAAATCCAGTTAGAGTCTCACCAAGTGTTCCATAATCAATACCAAAACAGTAAACCAGTTATGAAATCAATTTAAATCAAACAAGTCATGTCATGAAATTTACTTATTTTCAAAAAAAACATTATTTTCAATCAAAATATGGAATATATAACAAAATAAACTTTCAAATATTCTTAAATGAACATTTTATATTAAATGGTTTATATAAATCTATTGGCATGAATAAAATAGATCAATGAATCAACGACATGTATAATCAAATCAAATAAATAAATAACTCTATAAAAGAGCATTTTGGTATGTTAGTTTCTTTAGTAATAGTATCCTCACACTTATAATTTATCAACACATCTCTATACATGTGTTCACACTAAAATCAACACCCCATTCAAGAATCCACTTAGGAAATCAATCTACACCCCATTTGGGGAGCCACTATAGGAATTCAAGATGAAATTATTTTAGTTAGTTTCATCATCATAAATCAAGTGCAAGGGGATCAAGATCCTAGAATGATTTTCAAAGTTACCTACTACTTGACCTGTAATACATGGGATTCAATAAATCAATCAATCAATCAAATCAGCTATCAATCATTTCGAATCATTTTGAAATATAATTTCCTAATTTTAGTTTTCAACATGCCTTTCTCAATTCAAAACCAAATAATATATTTTCATCATTTCATTCCATTTCAAATCACAATTAAATTTAATCAATTTTCTCAAGATCAATATTAAATCATTTCATCAATAAAATCTAAATCAATCCATAATTTTTTATAAATTCACCCAACTATTTCAATTCCAATGAAATTGGGGATTTTCTTAAATCTCGTGCCCATTTCAAATAAAATATTTAATCATCACAAATAAGAGTTTTTAAATAAATTTAAAACTCACATTAATTTAATCAAGTAATTCAGGATTCAAAAAATAAGACAAATAATTATGGAACCACCAACCATTATATTAAGCAATCACAACGCACATCACCTGCAATGAGGAACACCCATGAAAAAAGAGTGTGTTGAAGATCTAGGAATACAACCTAGAATCAAGATCCAAAAAAATAGAGTTTAGATCCATCAATTATGTCATGATCTATTAAAATATAAGTAAGAGATAAATATAGATCATAAGAAACTATACGAGAGGAGATCCACTTACCTGGAAGAGATCAAACGTGATCAACACCACCTATATCTTCCTAGAAAAGGGTTTGGATGGGCCAAAATAACCTTTTAGGAGCCTCCAAGGATGAAAAAACATTTTAGGTATGAATTATGGTAATTATAATCATAATAAGGGGGTTTAAGATTTTTAAAATAAAATTCATATAAATTAAAAACGGTATGCACAGTTTGCTGGAGGGGTGCACATTTAGGAGAAACCATGTACTGGTCTTGCACCCCTATCGATTGGAGCACACAATTTCCCCTTAGTGTGCATATGGTTTGGGAAAACATGTTCCAACCATACATTCTCCACTATCCATAGGGTTCATAGTTTTCACTGGGGGTGCACAGTTTTGTAAAATCGTTCCCCAACCATGCACAACGCAAAAAAAAACCTCCAAAATTTCCCATGTTCTCCTCAAACAACCCCAAAAAAGATTCATCTTAAAGTAGATAAATAATTGTCAAGGAATACCTAAGATAAGGTAATGGGATGTTATAACCTCCTCATAATAAAAACTTGTTTTCCCCTAAAATCCTATCTAGAAATTTCCATATCCAAGAGATGATGCTAATACTCTCTCATCAGTGCCTCAGACTCCCATGCCTCATGAGAATTAGAACAATGATTCCATAGAACATGGACTAAGGGTACAATCCTCCCAAGTGGTACCTTTTTATCAGAATAAATAATCCTAAATGGATGGTTAGTCATGTATAAGCCACGCTCAATAATAATATTACTCCAAATCAAAACATGAGATGGGTCCGAAATATACTTTCAAAGATGAGATACATAAAATATGTTGTGGATAGTAGTAAACTTTGGTTTAAGTACTAAATGATAAGCCAATTTCCCCACCTTCTCAAAAATCTAAAAATGATTCAAAAATAGAGAAGAAAACTTCCCTTGACTCTGAAGTTGTTGGTGAACCAACCAAGGTGTAACTCTCAAAAACACTTGGTCGCCATTAGAAAAATCCACTGGTCTATGACGATGATTGGAATAATATTGATAATAGATCTATTCCATAAATATTCTCTGATAAATCAATTGACTCTTCTTTGTTGTCTATTTTCCCAAACTTTGTCTAACCAAGGAAGTTTCACCATTCTCTGACTAACACAAAGAATATTTACACAACCTTTCATATAAGGCCTCAAAGGGGTCCATCTATATTACAAACTGATAAATATTACTATAAGAAATCTCAACCAGTCCCAAATGGTCATCCAAAGAATAACCCAAGTCAAGAAAAAATTCCCATAACATATCCTCAAGAATATATATTTCACTTTTTGTCTGGTCATTCATATCTGGTATGTTATACTCAAATGAACCTAAGATTCCATCACCTCATAGAGGCCTTACCAAAAACTGCAGGTAAAATAGGGATCTCTATTGAAGACTATAGAAGAATGAATTCTACGAAAATGAAAAATCTCTTTCATGTAGATATTTCCCATTCCTAAAATATGATTTTATTATGAAAGGGTAGAAAGTGAGACAATTTGTTCAACCTATAGATCAAAACCCCTATCAGGTTCTTTACTAAAGGGTTAGATAGAAACCCAAAAGAAAATTCAATAGAAATTTAATCCCATTTCCAATTTTACACAATAAGTGGATGAATTTAACCCAAAGGTCTATGGATATCATCATTTACCTGTTAGAAAGAAAAAAATTATAAACAAAATTAGTAATGTATCATCCCATCCCTAGTCACTAGAATCATTGGTGCATGTCATAAAACATTTATTTTGTCCCATGGTGCACCTCCCATTGGGAATTATGTAAATATACTATTATGGTATATCTTTTCGGAAAAGAAACAAAAAATGATTCCAAAACCATAGGATTCCCTCAAGATAGAACATCCTCTCACTGATTGTCTCCCCACTATAAAGAGGGTCCCTAAATCCACAGAATTCATCATCATGAAATTATTGATGTATATTCATCTTGATAAGAGCGAAGTTCAACTAAACACTTTCCATGATAACCTTGGCCTCTTATTCTCAGACTCGCAAATGAAACTGTGAAAAAAGATATATTAAATTCCACTCTTTTTAGGAATCTTTCATGGAATGGGTTAGAAGTTTCTTTCTCGAATGATCAACAACTACATTACCCATCCTCAGGGTATCAGAAATGAAAAAATAAAAAGACTATAGGTACTCCATAAAATTCCTTTAACTAAGGTTAAAATATTTTGAGAGACATTATAACTCAAGATCTTGTAGTTAGAAAAACATGGTGAGACTTCTTATAAAAAGGCAATTCCACTAAATCTTGAGGGAATTCATCATGACTGTGAGTTCAAGGTCATGGGTTGGATAATTCTTATTATGTGTCCTAATCTTTCAAGAACCATATTATACCATGTGATAACCCTACATAAGCACTCAACCCAAACATGAAATTGATGCATCAATAAAGACCACTTAGGCCTTCTTGACCTCTAGAAGAGTCAACACTAGTGCATAAGTCAAAATATGTTTCATCTAAAAAATGAACTCTTACCATTATCATCCTAAGATAACTTTACACCCTTCTAAGTGAGAGTGGTCATTAGAGAATCAAACTTCAAGAAATCCATTAAAAACTAGATGCAATACCCTGTTAAACCCAAGAAGCTTCAAATCTTGAAAACGTTTTTTGGTTGATCCCAAGTCATAACATCTTTTTTCTTCCCCTGATGAACTGAAATACCATGTCTAGAGACCATGTTTCCCATTAAGTTCACTTCCTAGATCCAAAAATCACATTTTAATATCATGGAATAGAGTCTGTGATTTATCAACATTTCTAGAACTTCTCTCAGGCAACACATATAATCCTTCATGGATTGAGAGTAACTCAGGATGTCATCTACAAAGACCACCATAAACATATCAAGATATTCATGGAAGATTATTTTCATCAAATCCATACAGATTATAGGAGAAATGGTTTGACAAAATGGAATTAAAAGATACTCATAATGGACATACCTACTCTAGAAGGCAGTCCTATAAATGTTAGATTATTTTATTCTAAAATAGTGATAACAAAATAGAAGATCAATCTTTTAGAACCAATTCATCCATTTTATCTTCTCACATGGATCATCAATTTTTTGTAACATATAATTTTTCTTAACTGTATCTTTATTTAGTTTCTAGTAATCAAAACATTGGTGAAGTGATCCATCTTATTTATTAGCAATGGGAATAGGCACTGCCCGACGTGACAGAATTGGGTGAATGAAACTTTTCTCTAATAGATCATACAAATGAGTCCTTGAATCTTTCATATCTTCTAGTAACATATGGTAAGAAGTTATAGATATCATTTGAGCACCAAGTAATAAATAAAAAGTGGATTCTACCTCTCTTGCTAGTGGAAAACATGATAAATCTGAATGAAACACATAGGGAAACATGAAGATGACTGGAGGGAGATCATCAATCAACACTCTAAGTCAGAATCAAAAAACTAATATTACTTTCCTCAAATTTGGATAATAAGTTCAGACTCTACTTAACCTCGGGTCTAATTCCCCCTAAAAGACATGGTATACACCATCGAGTTCAAAAAAGTAGACCTGTTGAATATAACAGCCAATTTGTTCCTTACAGGAAATGAGCCAATCCCTCCCTATAATGAAATCAGGAGGTTTTATGTCAAGAACTATAAAATATCATGTATGTTCAATATATGATAATGAAAAGACACAATAAGGGCAATAGAGACCATGCTCTCTCTTCATTTCAAGGGGTGTATTAATATCCATTACATAAGACAAATGCTTCATAGAATGATTTAAACGGTTTAAAATATATGTCAATATAAATGTGTGAGACACACCAGTATCAAATAAAGTAGTCACTAAATATAAATCTATAGTGATTGTACCTCTCACAGTCATTTTACATGTATCAGCTTCCTCTAGAGAAATGTTAATTTCATGAAGAAGCATCATTACGGATTCTTATGGCTAGAACCCCTTATTTATTGAATCATATGATTTCACTAAATTAATTTTAGGAAATGATGATCCCATGGAACAATGAGGAGATGAAAACATATGTAAGAACTTTTTTATGTATCTTGAGCAACCACACGAACTATAAATCTTGGGTTACTTAGAGAAAACCCTTTTTGAATGTCCAAAATTGACACACTATAATCCACTCGAAGGTCTTTTGATGGGAATTGTAGGAGTTATAGAAGAATCCTACTATACAGACCCACCATGAGGCCTATCACATTTTATCTTTCATTTAAAGGAACTCAAAAAACTACCACTGAGAGAAAAAGGAACACCAATCAACCCAAACTTACCATCCAGATCAATCTTAACCACCAATTCCATATCCTATACATAATCATATAAAGTGATCTACATTAAGAAACCCGATGAATGTATATCAGTTTGTATACACATATCAAACTGTCAATCCTTCATCTTCTCATTTGATACAATCTTAGGTGAAAACTACACAATCTTGGAAAAGTGGTTCGCATACTGCATCCTGATCCCTTCAGCATACTAAAGGTTTAACATTTTCACATCCTTAGCTAGTACCATATATTGCAGATATAATTGATCATAAAAAACAACTCGAAAGTCCTTCCACTCCAAACCCTCATTCTTCTTCATCATTACCATCAAACCTGACCACTCCTAATATTCCCTTTTATCTTAACATTTTCACATTTCACCTTAATAGCCTTAGGGATTTATAAGAATTAAAAAAAGAACTCCATATTTTTCACCTTTTTCCGGCATCTTCAAGATTTTTAGACCCTTAAAAAGTATGTGGTTTATGGAAAAGAAACTCTTGATGATGATTCTGAGATTCATCTCCTTGAAGTTCCACAGATGTATCCTGAATGGCAATGGGTGAAAGTGCTTGTCAAATATATTGTAAAACACACAAAACAATATCAATATGATTCTGGTACATGGTAGGATCTTATCCTTGTAGTTAAAAAGAAGCATCCTTTGGGGGGCTATTCAAATGAATTATCATAGGTATGATGCAACACAACATTATCAAAAAGCACTAAAGAATCATAATATTACTCATATAAATAACGCATACAAGAGTAATGGGAATATAAATCCCATCATATAAGATTTCAAATTTTGGATTTCAACATACCCAAATTAAAATTAGGTAAAATACTAGAATAACATCAAAACATTAATCAAATACACTTTTCCCAAATTCCCATAGTGACTTAAGGATCGTTGTGGTGAGATATGTTCAATAACTCGCTCAAAACTACCTCCAAAGTCCCATTAAGACATCCCAAGCTGTATATTGGCATAATGGAAGGATACTTAACCTATACCTTTGATTCCAGTTTATCAAAAACCATACCAGATACCCTAGTACCTTGATACCAGAGTGATATTTGACATAGTCTGAAGGGTGTTCTCAATCCCCATAGGACGGATACCACCACCAGGAATCATACAAGACCCAAGGGGGAATGAATTTTCCACAAAACAGTGGAATATAAACAATTAAACATTAGCATGATTAACTCTCCAAAGGGATAATGTACCATAAAAATAGGTATAATAATACCTAATTAAAAGATAAACATCATAATGGAAATATTATCCCAATAGAAATGTCATCCCATGATGAAATCATAAAACCATATTGAAAATTTATCAAAGATACTATGAAACATGTGGAAAACAATTCTGCTAGTCACTATCATCACACCATGGTCTAAAGGATTAAGAACATACACCGCCTCCAAGTAGTTATTTCCCTTTTCTTGGACCTAGAATAAGAAATTTTACAAATTGCATAAGGAAAATTTATGGTGTGGGCTATATAGTCTAATTGGGACTCACTAGGTGTTCCACAGTCAATATCTAAATAATAATTTAATTATTCTATCCATTTAAATCAAAGAATTCATGGAATGGAATTTATAAATTTTCAAAAAAAAAATATAAATAAAAAATATGGTAGATATTACTAAGAAGCTATAAAATAGTATGAAATGAAAATTTTATATAAAATATTTTATATAAGTAAATAAGCATGGATAAAATAGTTCAATGAATCAACGACATGTATAATAAAATCAAGTAAAGAAAGAAACATGAAAATATATCATTATAAGTAATATTGTTTGGTAATAGGATACTCCCACTCTTAAATTATCAATACAGCTCTATATATGTGTGAACATTCAAATCAGAATCCCATTTGAGAATTCACTAGAGGAAATCAATATACACCCCATTCGAGGATCCGTTACGAGCATCCAAGCCAAACTTATTTTAGTTAGTGTTTTAATTATAAATCTAGGTCTAGGGGATCAAGATCTTAGCATGCTTGTTCAATTTACCTAATAAATACCCAATCATACATGTGATTTAATCAATCAATTGATTGATCAAATTTGGAATCAACCATTTCAAATCATTTTAAAATATAATTCCTAATTTTAGTTTTCACCATTCATTTCTCATTTCAAAAACCCAATAATAGTTTTTCATAATTTCATTATATTTCAAATCATCAATCAATTTACTCTATTTTATAAAGATAAAAATAAAATCATTTCAATAAAATAAATTTAAACTCTAGCCATCATTTTTCATAAATTCCAAAAATAATTTCAATTCTATTGAAATTGGGGTTTTTCTCAAATCTCGAGCCTATTTCAAATAAAGATAAAGTCATTAAAAACCCATATTTTTAAATAAATTAAAAAATAATTTCAATTTAATCATGAAATTCATGGTTTCAATTGTAGGGAAAATAATTATGGAACTTCCTACCTTTAGATCAAAGAATCACAATGCACAACACTTTTAACGGGGGACACAAATGAAGAATGAGGGGACAAAAAATCTAGGAACATAAAATAGAATCAACATAAAACCAAAAAAATAGGTCCATAAATTATGTGATGATCTATCAAACTATAAAAATTATAGAAATAGATTTTAGAAGAAAATATTATAGAGAAGATCCACTTACCCATAGGATATCGAATGAGATTAACAACGCATCAATCAACCAATAAAAGAATTAAGAGGGTCCAAAATAGCCTTTTGGTAGCCTATAAGGATGAAAAAAATAATGTGGGTACATATTAAGGTGATTATAATATTAATCCATGGGTTTAGGATTTTTAAAATAAAATTTAGAGGAATTAAAAACTGCATGCACGGTTTGCTGGAGGGGACGCACAGTTAGGGGAAACTGTGCACTCATTGTGCATCACTACTGGTCAAGGTGTAGGGTTTACCATGGGTGGTAATGTGTTTTAGGAAACCAAGCACCAATAATTTATTCCCCATTTTCCATGGAGTTTATGGTTTTCACTAGGGGTGCACAGTTTTTTTAAATCGTGCGCTGACCATGCACAACTCAAAATGATGCCAAAATGTTCCACATTTTCTTTGAAAGAGCCCAAAACCAGACCGACTTAAAGGAGAAGAATAAAAGGTTAAAGGAATACCTAAAATATTTTAATTTTATGTTACATAAATGGAATGTTTTTGTTATTTTTTATGACATTAGATTTTTTCTTGGGCTTATTTTCCTTCACATAAATATAAAACATTATCTAAATTTATATCATATTGAAAATTTGTTCAAAATGATAAAGGTTATATAATTTTATAAATTATAAATTATAAAATTTTGAGTTTTAAAATCTATAATTTCATAAATTATTTGGATAAAATGGGTATATTCATAATTTTTCATCCCCTGTGGCTGTACAACAATATGGTGTGGTAGAAAGGAAAAAATTGGACTTTAAATGAAATGGATTTGATAATATTAAATTAGTATTATTTACCAAAATATTTATGGGAAAAATATTTTATCTAATATTGTTATGTTTCTAATCAAATTATACTTAGTAAATATTTTAATAATACCCCTTATGAAATTAATAAAAGAAAGAATTTTATAATTGGATATTTCGGAGTATTTGGATGCAAAGTTCACATTCTTTATACCAAACATTCACTAGAAAAAATGATTCATAATTAAATGATGGTATTTTTATATGTTATTATAATTCAAGAATTACATATTGATTTTATAAAAAAAATAAAATTAGTATTTGAAAGAATCTTTCCTTGTTAAGTTTGATGAAAATCATTTAAAGGAATGAAAATCTAATTTAGAACGAGTTTAGGAGAAGTTTAGAGATTTCAAATTTTTTGAACATGAAATTTCATATTTGGATGAATCTGTTGAGGGGTATATTTAATCTCATGACAAAAATTTAAATGTACATAGAGATCATCCAGTTAAAAAATTAACTGGGGATATAACTACTGGTGTTAAATATTAAAATTCCCTAAGAAATGTTTGTTCATATCAATCATTTATTTTTAATTATGTTCCATAAAATATTAATTAATTGTCTTCTAATTCAAACTATATTATATAAATTAATTATGAATTTAATTAGTTTTATAGGAATAAATTTTGGACCTTATTTAAACCCCTTAAGGATCAAAATATCATTGGAACCAAATGCATCTTTAGAAAAAAGTAAGAGGAGTCCAGTCAAATAAATAGAAACAAATCCAGTTTAGTAGATCTAGGATAAAATTAGGAAGGAATGTGTTTTAAATAATCTTTTTCCTAATTTCTCAATGATATTATCTAAGTGTTTTTTTGGAATATTCTTCTCATGCAGAAATAAAAATAATTAAATTGATGTCAAAATTGAATTTTTGAATGGATGTATTTCTAATAATATTTATATAAATTGACCTAAATATAGAATTGTTTTGAAAATATCAATATCTGATATAGTATCAAATAAGCTCCTTGATCTTGTTATGACAGGTTTCTTTTATTTATTTTAAATAATGGATTTTGAAAAGTTAAAAGTTGATGCAAACTTAATCACCATAAGAGATAAAATATATATTTTGTTATTAAAAATATATGTTGATGATATTATCTTTATTTTTTAATGTGATGTACTTTGTAATGAATTTTCAATGTTAATGTCTTCATAATTTGACATGAACCTTATAGGTGAACATAAGTCAATTTGGGATTGTAAATACTTCATAGAAAATATAGTATCTTTATTAATCAATCAACATATTATAAAGAATTTTTTAAGAGGTTTAGTCTTGAAAAATTTAAAAGATCATATATTCCAATGATTATCACTTGTAAATTAGATTCTGATGGAGCTGAAAAATCCATTGATAATAAGATGCTTAGGGTGGTGATTAGCAGCTTACTTTATATTAAAACAAGTATAATAGATTTGATGTTTTATCTATGTATATGATTTATATTAAAATATAGTACTAAATAAATTCATTAAAAGTAATTTAAAATTTTAATTAATTATGTAAAATGATATATTAATCTAGATTTATTTTGTCCTTCACAAAATTTATTTTTGGTAACTAGTTCTTGAGCTTCTAATTTTGGTAGTTACAAAATAGATAAAAAATGAACAATATGTATATGTCACTTTATTGGTAAATTTTTAGATCCGTAGAGTTATAATAAAGAAAAATTAGTGGGTTTATAACTACTAATAATGATTATGTTATTATTGGATCTTTTTCTTCATAGTCTTTATAGATTAAAAAACACTTCTTAATTTAGGTTTTAATTTGGGTAAGATCTCGGTTATAATGACAATAATTCTACAATTTCTATCTCTAAAAATCATTTAAAACATCATAGTAATAAACACATTGATTCCAGGGGTCAATTTATTATATATCATGTTCAAAAAGGTAATATTATTTTCGAATTTGTTTCTACAAAAGATCAATATGATGACATTTTTACTAAACCCCTAGATTTAGCTAATTTTGATAAAATAAAATTAGAACTTGGAATAATGAAATTTTAATCATACCGCATATATTAGGGGAGTTTGACATGTATTTTGATTTAAAACATTAAATATGTTCCATCCGGACAGTGTATATATTTTATCGGAATTATTTTTTGCCTCACTAGAATGAGATTATTTATTTGGATAATATTTAATTCATTACAAATAATTAAATCATTCATTGAAAATATCAAAATGTTTTCATAGTTCAATAAGGCTTATAACATATCTTTCCAAAATAATTTATATTATTATACACAAGTATCATTTTATTTGTACACATACTTTTTAAAAATTTATGAATTTAATGGAAGCCCAGTTATGCATTTGATTTAACTTTTAGGGTTAGTTTCTTTCCTATTAATTATTGAGTGGGATATTTTTATGTTCGATGTTAACATTAAAAGGGTTAGTTTCTTTCCCTCTAATTATTGATGGAGGGTTTATATGTTCAATTTTGATTACAAATATTATTTTATTTCCCAGTAATTTATATTTATCTTAGTGGCTCATCTTTAACCATAAATTATTGGTATATTTAAGGAGATATTTTATAATTTTTTTCGACAAATGTCAAAAATAGGGAGAAATTTTTTATTTCATATTTGTTTTGTAATTATCAATAATTGAGAGAATTTTGAGTGGCCACTTGATCCACTTTATTTAATTATGTTTGAATAATTATAATATTATTAATTGATGTTGAAAAAAACAATAAATATGTGTTGTTAGTTATATTATATTTTCAATTTATATTATTATTATCCTCTTACAATTTTAAAAAATTCTAAAAGTGATAATGAGTGAAATTTTCCAACGTCTAAAAGTGATGTTATCTAGAAGTGACCTTGAGTGAAAATTTTAAAAAGGACTAGAAGTGACCTTCTCTTGGAGTAACAATGAATGATATTTTGATAAATTATGTAAGTTACATTGAGTGAAAATTTCAAAACTTCTAAATTGAAAATGTGAATAAAAATGAATCTTTCATGTGAAGAAAAGTAAACTAATTTTATGAAGAAAAATATATATTAAAAATGAATAAAAATAAAGTGACAGCATGATGAAAAATTAAGTGAACCCAGAAGGAAAAATAATTTTACCACAAGAAGAAAAATAAATCACCCACTTGAAGAAAAATAAAGAGAATACAGTGATAAAAAAGAACTGTACATCTAAATAAAAATTAAATAACTTCATGAAGAAAATTGAAGTTAATAAAAGAAGATATTGAAGTGGTCGTAAGATGAAAAATTAAGCGACCACAAGTTTAAATTTGGGAAATTTTTTAACCTACCTTATGATGTTGAACTTGGTATAAGTTTTGAACCTACATTCTGACCTATGGTCACTTAATGACTCTGTGATATTTTTGTTCAAAACATGATATGTTTTATTTATAATTCTATATTTCGAATTACTACATGTTTGTTTCATATGTTTATCTTAAATTCATTATTCCTTAAATACTTGCTAATTATTTCAATAATAAATAATATTATTTGAAATATTTTTATATAGGAATAAATTCTAATTGTATGGGTTGAAGTCTCACGATGGTTTATTTGGAGAAAGTGAATTTCAAATTTAAATTTTTTCAAAATTTGAATAGTTTATCTCACATAATTTATCAGAATATTCCAAGGGACTTTAATGTTTATTGTGGTTGTTTTTTTATACTGTATTACTATTCTATTATTTTATCACTATGTATAATGTTTTAAGTATTGTAGATTATCAAATTGAACCATGTGGGTATGTTATGCATGCATATTCAATTAAGAAAAAATATATTGCTTCAGAAATGAAAAAATGAAATGAACTTCATTATTTGAATATATTACACTTAGAAGGACTCTATATAATGATTTTGATATATCTAGATCAAAATATATGTGTTTGAGTACATTCTTCAATTGTGTGGCATACTTTGGTGATCAACTACTACTCTCAGCTGAACTAAAAAAGCATGATCCATTATTTCTGGATAGAACATTGTTTCCTTGGCACTCAGATCTTGATCTTTTTATCTTATTTTTTGGTTTTAATTCTATATATTATTTTATATGTGTATAATTATATCATATTATAATACTCATTAATAGGTAGGATTGTGGGTTGTGACTCTCAGAAAAATTCAATAATTGAGTTATTTCATAACTAAAAAAGTTTGGGGATTCATTTGTGCCTCGGACTGGTTAAAATTTTGGTTTGGTTTCTACCACCACATAAAAATTATCTTTCAATTTATTCTTAAAAGTGTGAAAAAAGTCATGGTGATCTGGGAAATCAACCATGTATGCAAAAGGTTTTTGTCTTGGGTTGTGCCTCAAGAGTTTAAAAAGGCAGTATTAAAGGGTTACAACTCACTTTTAAATCCATAGAGTTCATTATTATGGGTGTCATAACTCTTTTCATTAGAGGGACTTGAAGAGTGGACCAGTTGCATTTAGATCTAAACTACTATAAGAATCATTGTGTTCATTTCACTTTATTTTTCCAAATCCTTAACTTAACTTTAATAAGTGATTAAAAATTTTCAAAGGTTAATTCACCATTCCTCCCTCTTGAACATTTAGCTATTCTCATATAGACCTAATACATATTCCCATGTGAATACAAAGAATAATAATAATAATGTAATTATAATAGTTATAATATTTTTATATAAATACCATAATAGAAATAATAATTTATAATTATTCACACTTATATATTAATTTTAAAACTAATAAAAATAATGAAACATTCATAAAAACATACTAAAGACAATGAAATACTGAAAATATAAGCAATGATAATAATAAAAAATGAACATACAACAACATTTACACATATATTTTTGTGAAAAAACTGAACTAAATTATTTAAAATACATTTCTAAAATTATATAACCATAGTTAATATTCAAATACATTATTACGATTTCTCAAAAATAAATTATAAAGGTTCTTGGCCTATGTGGACACAAAAACCATTCATGGAAAACATTATAGGAATACATGCTTACCATGCATGGATACCCAAACCATGCACTAACCAAGGATTATTTTTTATATCAACATTTCCAATGATGCATGGTTATCATGAACTATTTTCCAAACCATTCACATACGACGCACCATTCAACATTATAAAATTCACTAAATAATATTATTATGATAAAAATTACTGAAAAAGAAAAATGGGGTGTCATAAAGAGAACCAAAGAGGGATTAGTGGGGCTACGAGTGACCATAAAAGATTTTTTGGGTGATGATGTTACTATAATCTTTAGGGTTTCAATTGAATTAGACAACAAGATGAACGATGATCTAGGGTGAGTGATATAGGATTAGGAAGAAAGGGGTGGCATGTGAAAAATTATGTTTTTATTAATGATGGTTTATAAAAAAATAACTATTAATTGTCTGATTATGGAATAATTAATTATGGTTCAAAAACTAATTAATACATAAGTGTGGGTTTCTTTTAACTACTAATAATAAGAATATATAAGTTATATTGAATTAATATATTAGTATTCAGTGGTGATTTTACAAAACTATTGTTAAAATTTATTTTTCTATAGTGTTTGGTTGTTTTTTCCCTCAAAATGAACATGCACGTGGGTGTGCCTATGAGTATTCAAGTTACTTAATCAAATAATTTTAAAGAAAAATATAGATGACTAGATATAAAAAATATTTATTTTACTAACATATAAACATCCCAAAATTACATCATTTGTTATTGGATACTATGTTTCATCGCAATAAACTACTTTTTAAGAAGAATCTCTTAAATAAATTTAATACAATCACAATTTCCTTTATATACGCCTAAAATACCATTTATTTTCTTGAGGATCAAGCCTTTCTTAAAATTGATTTAATCTTTATCGATTCTATATTTTTAAACCTACGAGAACACTTATTTATTATTCTTATTTATGACCGAATGAGATCAATGACATACCTATCAACTACAAGTTTCAAATCTACTTTGTAATGTTCAATTCTATAGAAAACAAGAGAATCCATTCTAGGATAAAAAAACTAATTAAGTTCATTTAAAAAATTTAGATCATTTCAAAGTCAATCCATAATATATAATACATTTTCTGGGAATATCATAAAATGATTTATAATCATTATATGTTATAGTTTACTATGTTTCATCCCAAGTAAATCTCTTTTTAATAAAAGTTTCTATATTACTTTAATACTTACATAGTTACTTATATATATTCAATAATTCTTATTTATTGTTTGTAGGTCTGAAAATTTAATTCAAAAATAAAAAATATCTATCAATGTTATTTTATAAAATTTAACATCTCTATCAACCCAGGAAAAGATACCAAGATGATACCTGAGTGAAGATTTCACTACTTTAAGAGAACTCTATGATACCTAAGGGAAGATAGATAGCACTGCAGATATTGGTTTAAAGTTGTGTGATGATTTTCACACTTTGTTTATAGAAATATTTCATCACTAGATTCTATCAAAGGAACTAGCATGAATCATCTATGTATGGAACATTTCAAAAATAAAACTCAATATTTAATAGGACATACAAGGATAGATAATATTATTATCATGACCCGACCCACTGGGGCCTGCCTGGTTGATGGAAAGTTGAGTATGACACCCCAAGTCCACCTCCAATAGGCTAAGGGATAGCAACAAGAACTAAGAATGCATAAACTAAAATTTGAATCTTTTATGAATATACCAATATGAACACACCCAACCATATCCATTAAACAATGAATATGAATAACAAGATACTACAATTTCTAGAGTATACCCATGCATAAAAAAATCTCTCGGGAAAAAATCAAAGTCAGAATATATATATAAAAATCAAAAGGGAAAAAATACATGCCTAACCAGAATTAAGGTCCTAACCTAACAAAAACACAAAAATAAAAGGGAAAACTAAAGATATAACAGCTCCTAATCTTCAAGTCTGGCCACCAAATGTGGTCAATAAATCCAAGCACTGCTATTCTACACTAAAGTCATATTTGATTTTATTTTCATCTTTATAAGATAATAAATGTGGGGGAAAATCTCATGCAGGTATTACTATAAAAATAACCAATAGGGCATCCCGAAATCACTAAACACAATCCATCAAAAAAAGAATAGTCATCTCATCACCATCAAGGTATGTTAAATTGAAAATGAGACACAACTATAATCATAACAACCATAACCCAGATATGGTCAACAAGAAGCCCAAATAAAGAGAAAAAGGCGATATACATCTCCACATACCAACTAAGAATGATGAGTCGACCTATATATCCAAAGGTCTATCTATAATTCCAAGAATCATGGGAAAACACATAATAATTTGTCTGGAGGAATCGCACCTCACCACTACACTCCATATCTAATTGGGTACACTCTCCATCCATCCATATGGGCCTTCGGGCCACCGGTTTGGTCCTCGGGTCCTGCAAGTCTTTCGAGCCACCCAAGGCCTTCGGGCCAGCTGATTCTCAAGGCCTTCAGGCCAAGTTAACGCCACCCCAAGGCCTTCGGGACACATGAATGTAGGCCCCAGACACACTAAAAAAAGGAGTACCCCAGAAGGGGATTCAGAGCAGTTGCACTCACCAGAGCAGAGCCAGATGGATTTTCAGAATGAGAGGGTATGGCTATGCCATCGATACCATCCTTTGCTTGCACGGAAAGCCTAGCCAGATTGTCATGCAAAGTTGGAGAGCTACTATTAGGATGTAGATGCTGGGGAGGGGTAGTTCCTTGTAGATAGTCCGGTTGATTTCCCTAAGACCTTCGGGTCATGTAATCTCCTAATCCTATGGGCCATGTAATCTCTGAACCTACGGGCCTTGTAATGGTTCCCCCTCATCCGTTGAAGGGGGTTATCAAAAAATGAATAAAAATGAAGGCCTTCGGGCCATTTAGGCACGTAACCTATCAAGAATATTTTTGAAGATCCAAAACTTTTACACTTATCTCTAAATCCAATCAACCACTAACTCTATTAGAGGACACAGTCCCTAGAAAAACTCAAATATAGGGGAGTGTCACTCCATATATAGGGGACTCATTCCCAATGTAGTATGGGGGGGGGGGGTCAGCAACCCTACCTATGTAAATATTATGGGGGACCTACATCTTGGTATGAAATGGGGATTATAAACCCTAGTAACACTCCTATGATCACACTCAATTTTTTATACCTATGTAAAGAGTATAGTAGACCCAAGCCTTGGGGTGATAGGGGGTTTCCAACCCCTCTGTCTCTCTGCAGATTAAACATGATCTCTAGCATCAAACAAGCATCATTAAATGAAGTTCCACTAACATACCACCAAATATCATATCTCTTATGATAAAAAAAAGTTTTTCATCACATTATAAATGAAAAAATACTCAGGATGGGATACTCATATTCCCATAACTGAGTCTTGTGGAAAGATATACGCATGCTAGAAGATCAAGGGCTCCAACTTTCCATGAAGAAGAACATGGCACATTCCATAGGTTATAAGATGTGTCTCTCTAGCCCCGCCCATGTATTTCCATCTCGTATGGAATTTATTCCTGTAGATACATGGCATTTCCATAGGGGGTACATGACATTTTTATGTTATCCTATAACTCGGAATTCCATTTGTTTTAGCCCACGTAATACAACCCATGCCTATTTAAACCAGCTATGTTCATGTACTTTCTAAAGTACACGATGTGTGCCCCAACACACATGGTGCATGGGGACACATGGTCTCCAGGGTGTGTAATAAATATAAATGATGATCTATCTTATAATGTATTCATGTTGTTTGGTCCAATAAACAAATATTTTATACACACATGACTACTGTGTCATATATTCCTTGTACACATTGAGATGGCCAACTAAGGGTCACATGGTGTGTGGGGAAGATAACACAACATGTGATATTTATCTTCATGTGAAAACCATAGATTACTCTAATAAGGGACTATATAGCATGTGTTATTTGTAATACACATCATGTAGTAGATATTTTTTCAGAACCCTTGAATCTACACATGTCTTTTGACCGATCCACCACCAATGCTAAATTTGTCTCAAATCACACCGGGGTGTACACATATAGGGTCGACCATCCCTGATCCATTTCTACTGGATAGATTTCATATATATAAATCTTATGTGGGTCTTCCCCATCATACCACATCGCCACTCCACCTCTCTTATAGATGAAAGCCTTGTGAATCAGCCTCTGATTCATGATCGATCACCCATGCTCGTCACTTCTCCTTGATCATGTCATTGATCCAAAACCCAATCCCACAGTATCAATCTACGATTCTAGAGTATGATTGTGAAATTATCTATTATATGTATTTATTAATCTTCTAGACAAATGAAATTTTAATGATGATCACATGATGAAAGGTGGGAAACAAGGACAAAAAAAGACATGAGGAACGAACCTCGACCATTGTTTGGGTTTGCCTCAATTCATTTCTATTAGAATGATGAAAAAAGTACTAATAAATATCAATAATTTATCATCAATTATAAACCAAAGGAGACAATATCAAATACAAAAATCAACTATTGAACTATGAATCAAATTGTTAGGATATTTGATTTATTTTTTTCATTGGATAGTCAAATTGGGATAAATCCACATAAAATAAATGTGATACCTAGAGTTTGGTTGGATAATTAATAAATAATGATCAAACATTGTAGTAATTTGTGAGATCTCCTAACCCTATTTCCATAGATGATCCTAGAAGTACTGATCAATTGGACCATGATTCATCATCACCAATAATCTCTCCACCATTGATCTTACTCAAATACCTAGGGTTATGTGGATAACAATAAGATTTACCCATAATTAGGGTCAAATAAGAGGGAAATAGGTTGTGGAAAAATAATATCTAATAAATTAATTTATTTAATTATCATTCACACATGACTGCACTTTACCCAAAACCCAATGTGCACAAAGGTTATTTCATGTATATGGTAACTCTACTAGAAAAATTACATATATCCATGGATCAATACCCACACTTTAATTTATTCATGGCTATATGTAAGATAAAACCATAGAGAGATTCTCCCCCATGGAAACAACTCCCTCTAATTTTTCTCTCCCACCATCATGCTCAGTTTTTTGCTCGCTTCTCCCACCCTCACGTTTGCAATTTCCTCTCCCACCCTCACGTTTAGGTTTTCTCTCCCACCCTCGCACTAGCGATTTTCTCTCCCAAATCCCTTATCCTCAGCAAATATTCACCCAATCGATTCTCCCTCATCAAATGCTCGTCAGATTATCCTTTACGGTTCCTCCATCCATCGTCGGCTTCTCCATTTTTAGTTCCTCCATCCCTCACACATTATTCGGGAGTTCCTCCAACATTCGGTGCGTCGGCCAGTGCTTCCACACTTTGCAATCGAGCTCCCCATCCTCCGCACGATCAAACTACCCCTCTTTGCGATTAAGCTTCCCACTTCTAGAATTTATCATTTCACTTTAGGTATATTTCCTTATGGATTTTTTTAGCGTTTCTAAAAATTTTAGGTGAAATTGGTGGTCTATTTCAATTCATTGGTTTGGGTTTATTTATGAATAGATGAGTGGGAAGTGATGAGTGGTCAGATTTCACAGGTTGTGTTATCGAAGCACTTTTGGTTCTGTTTATCTATCTATTTTCATTTTGGATTGTTGTATCAGCCTTTTTTATCCTATTATATTTATGTATCTTATTCTACATTGTTTTATTTCAATTGAATCTATATCCTTTTATGGATATTTTCTTATACTATGTTTTTTAAGGATTTTTAATTTTTTTTCATTGTTTGTTTATTTTCACATTAATATTAATGGGAGAAATCATTCCCAAAATGGTTTTCTCAATACCTATGTACTAGTATCTATCTTGGGGGTATCAGGAACCCCCTTTGGGCTAGTGGTGGGTTAGGTTATGTGTCTATTAAGATGGTATCTTCATGAAAGTTCATTGTAAATGGTATTATATCCTATGATTTAGTATAGGGACATTGGTTCTCCAATCCATCTCTTGTTATTTGGGGAAATTGGGTATGATTTAGTTGGGATTGTCATCAGAACTTCGGTGGTTAGTCATGAGTGGGTTCTTAGTCACCACCCTTTATAATGACACATGAGTTTCCACAGTTAGTGGGGTTTGAGTTATGTATTTGGAATTTCACTTTATTTTTTTGTGATGATGTGAAAATCCTCATTTGTATTGTGTGAGTTACCTTAGTTATCAGATTAAATTTCTTGATGGGAAAAAATTTGTTCGATGGAATTATGTTAGTTCACACGGTCGGATAAACAGGGTAGTGAACAAACACTCAACCTTAATGACGTTATAGGGAACGTTAGATAAATTGCCCATAACCTATCTAACTATATGGATTAGTAAAGCATGGTTCTAAATCCCATTTCACTAGATGTTTAGACTACCCATTAGAAATTTAATTCACAAGTAGTTCAGTCAAGGTGGGTCTTATTTTATTTTGATGATATAAATTGGTTTTTATATGGAGTTTTTTGTTCCCCCATTTTCGTGTGATTGTTCAAACCTTTTTCAGTAAAATGTGATTTTTTTTATTGAAAGTTATTTCAGTTTGAAATGAATAATTTAAGCTTCTCTACAAAATGGTTTTGAATTTCGTAAAAGATTTTTGGTTTGGGGGTTACCCCATTTTTGTTGTTAATAAAATGGAATTTATTTTCCCAGTTTTTATTTGTTTTTTTATATTGGTTGATTTGGTTATGAAATCTGGAAAATGTTTTAGTTATAAAAATCATTGGCTATATAATTGTATGATAATTTTAGATCCTTGGGCTTTGTTACAAAAAAATTGTTTTCATTGGATGATGATGATGTGGTTAATAATTAAAAAAAATTAATTGTGGCAGATTTTTTTGGAAAACAGTTTAGAGATTTATATTTGAGCATTCAAGTTTATTCTTTATTTTGTAAGGGAATTAGTGGTTTTTAAAATCCAGATAAAATGTTTTAGAACTCCCTACAAAAATTTTAATTTTAAATGAAATAAATTTTTTCCAAATGGTTGTGTGCTTATAAAAACATTGGAGTTATCAGAAAATGGATTTTTTTTATTTGGTAATGTAGTGTTTTTTAAATAAATGTGATTTTTGGAATATGGGTTTCCTTGTTTTCTTGTGCTTCATGGGTTTTGTCCCATCTTGCTGGTTGGGACCATTTCATGTTATTTTAGAAACACGAAAAAGTGTGGTATATATTTTTATTTGATTAAATCATGCATCCTCGAAAGGTATCGGGTTAAAGGGGAGTGTTTATCTTCAAGGGTAGTTATTTGGTTATTCATGGATCTTGATAATTTTTAAAGCGGAGAGTAAATTGTTGAAAATTTTTAGATGAGTGAAGGTAAAGTTTGTGAACCATTCTTGTGAGGAAAAATCTCTTTATGTTTGCAGGTGTTGGTAATTTTTGGGGATTAGAGCATGATTTTAGATCCTTGTATCCTTGAGTTAGATTCCAATTGGTGTGACCCTTTAGGTGTTCATTAGGTTTCACTTAATTTGGTTTCTCTGTTCTAAGATGCTCACTCCATAATGTTCATATTTCCATGTATGGATTCCTAGGATATGTAGGGCTTGTGGTGAATAAAAAATGAATATGGCGTGGTTGGAAACCTCTTTTTAGTTATGATCAAGGGGATGTGATTCCACAGTCATAAAATTCCTTTACATTAAATTGGTGAAGTCAAAAAATATAAATAGTGATGCATACAAAGAATAGGTGGTTAAAAAAGTATCCTATATGTTCATTAAAGGCATATAAAACAGACAAACAATAAACAAAATTGTAAAGAAATACATATCCAACATAAGTTAAGTTCAAAATAGATAAAAATTAGAGAGTAGGAAGATCCTAAGACTCTAGGTTCACATCCACAAGCTCCTTGTCTGGTGTTTTCCATATGAGTATCCTTCTCATCGGGAGAGAGCTACTTAATATAGTTGGTATTATCAATAGAATGAATAGTTACCTATTATGGATAATATGAAACCAAGGTGGCAACTGGCTAACCATCTAGAATGGGTTGGTCTAAAATAAGAGGAGTCTAATATGGGGTACTAGGTGCAGCCTGCTCATATACTACTAGGGAACTCTACAATGTAGTCGTGGTCTGTGTTAGAGTTTATGTTGAGGGCTACTCATTAAGTACCTTTATAATCTAAAAATATGTTTTGGTTTGGATATTATGGTTAAAAAAGCAGTTTTGTTCACCTTTTTTGGTGGCATGTCCCTTCCCCTTGCTTTGTTAAGCCAGTAAATACTCATGTTGGGCAATCGGGCTGCTGATATCAATAGGAATTTGAATATAGTGTTGTCTTTTCGGGCCACTGATTTCAGTAAAAATAGGGATATGGGTTGATAAGTCAATGGAAGAGGAACGCTACAAGGCAAGAGAATTATTAGAGAGATAAAATGGTTGGACTAGTGGCTTGGTGTACAATAACCCACAACCTTATAATAGAATATAAAGTTGATCGATATGAAACTAGATAGAGGAACCCAAGTAGTGAAACCACACCTCCAAATTGAGGGTGGGTTAATATGGTTAGGCCTGGGAAATAGATACCCTCTTTCAGTCTCTTTCTAGGTGATCCTATATCCCAAAGTTCCTAGAGATAGATCCTCACTCTGAATAACATTGTACTTGGGTGACCACTCATACTATTTATTGATGAATATAAATAGGCCCAACATAAGTAGACGATTAAATTCAATCAAATATAATTGAAAAAATGATGATAGTGGGATTGAGGCCTCAAAGATGATGAGGTTATCCACCATTTGTGTAATAAAGTTTTCTCCCACTTGTGTAACATCCTTCCCCTTACTTATTGGATTGGGAATGGGAAGATATGTTATTAACCTTAGGTGGAATCCCCTGAACATCAAAGTCTATAAATATGTTCCAGGGGAATACAAGATCACTGGGGGATGATTTTCCTATAGACGAGAATAAGCTATTGAATATGAAACAAAGACAACCAGTTCTATATGATTCATGTAACACCCCGGCCCTAGTTACCCAGAGTCGGTGCATTATTACATAACATTGGCATGATCACAAGAAAGATCAAATCTCGAAAGACCGATTGGTTTAGTAGACTTGGAAACACTAGATATATTCATAAGTTTTACATTACATCATAAAATGAAAAACTACTACAAAAACATAATGTCTCTACAGTCCACACTATTAACCCCTCATAGTATCCCTACAGGTCATTCATAACTTACTTCTTCACATCCTGGAAAAAATAAAACATAGAAAAGGGGTGAGCTCAAATGCCCAGTAAGGATAACAATATAGCGGAACATTCAAAAATAAGCATAAACATTTAAGGCAATGAATTACTAAAACAAAAGCCTTTTAAACTTGAAATTCAACATAGTATGGCAAAAGTAAAATGAAATAATTCCATTTACTTGTTCACATGGATATTCTACTAATCGAATAATCACATGCAATATCAATAACCACTTTCATAATGTTAGAATGCATAATGCGAGACTATCATAACCACATAGCCAAGGCCTCGTGCCAAGACTACAAATAATATTTTTCCAAGGCCTTGTGCCAAGACACTAGTTTTTCTCATGAGACCTACTGATGCATCGAGGAGCTATAGCGGGCTCCACCTGTCACATATTAAGTCCAATGCATTCCCATATGAAAAGGTTTAAACATAACATAAACATTCGTATTAAAACTAGCATACGAAATGTCAATAATTTCACCATAAACTATGAATGGTATAAAAATAGAACATCTACAGTCAAACATATCATAAAACCTTCAATACAAAATAGAAGTTTTGTATCATAATATATCAACTTCAAATAAGCGTAAAATCCATCAAAGGATGTTGACATAGATGAAATCAAAACTATTTTTAGAGAAATATCTCTTTCTATTTTTGAAATCATTTAAGATCCATATAAAATAAAACATTTTCTTTGAAAATATTCTTATAAGCTTGTAAGGAAAACTTTGAAGATTTTATAATGGCGGAAAATAACCGCACCCGCCGTATAAGTTAAAAAAACATTCTTACCTTAATTCTGTCGAAAAGGTTAAAAGGACCTTGTTTTGAAAACGACGGAAAGATTCCTCTTATAAAAAGTCAAACAAGGGTATAAATGACATTAACCCATATTCTTGTAAATAATAAAAATGTTTTGAAATACATTATTAAGAAACATGGATGTGGATGATAAAGAGATCCCAGTATATTATTACGTATAAACAACCTCGGATAATGAAGAGATTGTGAAATAACCCTTTCCTTGTACTTTTCCTTGGTTGGGGTAGGTTAACCTCCTGTATAATGGTGAAATAATTGTTACTAAATTATACAAGAATAATATACATCAATATGATATCATATATGATCTTTTAATATTGATTTGATAATAATATCTTAGTATTATCGTTGTTTCGGGTGTTAACTTACTTGTTTTCTTTTATATGTTTTGTTATGTAAGCCATGTTTGTAATGGACAGGTTGTATATTATTCATATCCAAAATGATATTAAGTCCTTAAACATCATTTTTAAATCATCAAATGATAATTATACTTGAATGGATACGGTGGAGAATGAATCTTATCGCGTTCGTGGAGACGGTAGTCCGTACGTACGCACGAGTGACAATATCATTATTTTGATATTAAAATAATATATAAATGGATTTTATATCATATATACAGAATCATTAACATGTTATATTTATTATTTACATGAGTTACACATCATTATTATACCCATCCAAATAATAATATATTGAATAACAATTACACCACGACGTGGAGACGGTAAGCCGTACGTACGCACGTATGGTGACATGTTATTCAAAGGGTGGATAGAATAATGAATATGGTTGTACCATATTTATAATAACATCACAGTATATTTGAGATACTGGAGTTATTATTTTAGAATGGTATGAACAAATAAAGAAGAAGTGGAAGAAGAAAGGAACTTGAAAAGGGGTGGTGAAAACATTACCTCTTCTTCGGGTTCTTCCTTTTGATTTGATCAAAAGGGATCCTTAGGTTGGATTTCTGATCAAACTAAGGCCTCTAGGTTGTAGTGAGGGAAGTTGGGAGAGTATTTTGGCAGAGTTTGTCTGAACCAAAAGGCTTTGAAGGTGTGAAGAAATGAGAAGGAGGAGTGCCCTTTTATAAGAGGGGTGAGGGGCACCTTTGGAAAAGCTAGAAATATTAATTTATAATAAATTCGTATTCGGTTTATAATAGCTCCAAAGTTGATTATTTAAATTTTAAGGTGGGGATGGGTCGAAAACAACTCAACCAATAGAATTTAGACAGGTTTGGGTACTTATATTAACCTTATCTTTAAGTATTAACTCTAAGTTAATTAGTTTCACTTTTACAATGTCTCTTTGTATTTTTATATAATATGGTTAATAAACTTACTATATACATCCAAGAGACCCCCAAGTGGTCCATTAATGATTAACCTATCATGATATAAGTCTCTTGGACTAACATTAGATTTTTAGGAGTTTAATATCAATTAATAATATAATATTGGTTTTAAGAACTCTTTTATGTCAATTTTGACACTATTCAATAGTTGATTTTTTTGAAACTCATAACAGATTGATTACTTCGAAAAAAGTCAATTAAATCAATCCTAATATATCATTGTATCCTATAAAATAAGTTTAATTCATTAAAAGTTTAATATTATATTTATTTGGGTATTTATAATATCAATTATTTTAATTTTTCACTATTATAGTAATTAATTCATCATCATTGTGTCATAAATAAATTAAATTATTTAATGTCTAAAAATTATAAATAAAATATCAATATGTAGGAAATCTTATTATATTTCTAATGAATATTTATAATCTAAAATCCAACATATATAACCCTATGTAAAAAAATTTTTTCTAAAAGATATATGCTTGTGTCATTTTTGTATTCATTTTAACTTAATTAAAATAAAGTGTCCCTATCACCTACAAGTGGCACCATGGGGTCCCAAAATCGACCCAAAGATGCCTATGGTCGACCATTTATCAACCAATAAGGATAGGACACGTTTTAGGGTAATTTAGTATTATTATAATATTATTTTTTAACCCTTATTTACCGGATTTACCCTTAACCATGATAAATAAAATATTTACCGCAGTAATTATTCAAAATGTCTAAAAATAAAAGTTACCTATTTAGACAATTTGAACATCCTGATTCCAAATATGGAATCCATTTTTCTAAATTCAAAACACAGAAGTGGAAGAAATTAATTTAAAATTAATTCCCGCTGTTAAAACAAAAAGCTTGTTTTTAAGAGATAATAACTATCAAAAGATTGACACTTGTTTATGTTCGGTTTAATTGTAAAATTATGTCCAATGACCAAAATTATATTAAATGGTAAAAATATATTCTAAATATACTTTAAAACCACTCAAATTCATAATTTATCACTATTAATTATTTTGATTAAAAAAGTTGTTTTTAATTAAAATTTAGTAATTTTCACTATTCATCAAAATATGAAAGTTATCCGAAAAGTACCAAAATTTCACTTTAGGCGAAATCCGATATTCCGAATCCAAAAATGAAGTCCATTTTAAAATATAAAATATATATATAATTTCAAAAAGTAGGTATTACTATTCATAATGGCTAGTTTGATTGGTTATGGTGTGTTAGAACTCGGTGTTGCGTACAACACATGCTATCACATTATTCAAAGAGAAGCGTACCATAGAAGCTTGGGGTGTTACATTCTCCCCTCCTTCAAATAATTTCGTCCTCAAAATTTCTAGAATACTACCGCATGAAAAGACTCGGGTGGTTCTTCATCATAAGTTCCTCGGGTTCCCACGTTGCCTCTTCGATCTTATGGTTTCTCCACAAAACTTTTACCAGACGCGTCGTCCAGTTTCTCAGCACTTGTTCTCTCGTATCAAGAATCTTGACGGGCTCTTCGCAATAAGACAGATCGGGTTCCAGTTCTAATTCTTCATAGGTGAGTACATGCGTTGGGTCAGGCATGTATTTCCTCAACAGAGATACGTGGAACACATCGTGAACTTTAGAGAGACTTGGCGGCATTGCCAATCGGTAAGCTACAGCCCCAATTCGTTCTAGAATTTCGAAAGGTCCGATGTACCTGGGACTCAATTTACCTTTCTTACCAAAATGTATAACTCCCTTCCATGGGGATACCTTCAGGAAAACATGATCACCGACTTGAAATTCCAAATCCTTCCTTCGATTATTGGCATAGCTCTTCTGCCTACTTTGAGCTGCTTTGATGTGATTTTGGATTACTTTCACCTTTTCCACCGTTTCCTCCACCAGTTCTGGGCCTACAAGTTTTCTTCCACCAATGTCATCCCAACAGGTTGGTGTACGACATCTCTTTCCGTATAACGCTTCATATGGTGCCATCTGAATACTCGAATGGAAGCTATTGTTATAGGAAAATTCTACGAGAGGTAAGTATTGATCCCACATACCCTGAAAGTCAAGTGAGCAAGATCTCAACATGTCTTCTAGGGTTTGAATAGTCTGTTCTGATTGTCCATCTGTCTGAGGGTGGTAAGCAGCGCTCAAATGAAGTTTAGTATCCAGGGATTTCTGAAGACTTTTCCAAAATCTTGAAGTAAAACGGGGATCACGATCAGAAACAATTGATAGGGGTACTCCATGAAGTTTCACAACTTCATTAATATATAGTCTTGCTAGACGTTCCAGGGGTAGATCTTCTCTTATAGCAAGAAAATGTGCTGACTTGGTAAGACGATCAACAATAACCCATATTGCATCGTTCCTTCTAGGAGTCTTTGGTAGCCCCATGACAAAGTCCATCGTAATATTGTCCCATTTCCACTCCGGTATGGGAAGAGGTTGCATGACTCCTCCAGGCTGTTGCCTTCCAGCTTTCACTTGCTGACAAACCATACATCTTGACACAAAATCAGCAATCTCCCTCTTCATGTTGTCCCACCAAAAATGTTCCTTCAAATCTCTATACATTTTGGTGCTCCCAGGGTGTATAGAGAAATTGGAACTATGAGCATCATCCAGCAATTCCCTTTTTAGATCAGGTATATCGGGAACACAAAGTCTCTTCCCAAATTTCAAAATTCCATCCTCATACACAAAGTCTCTCAATCTCCCATCATTCACAGCTTTAATCTTCTTTTTAAATTCTTCATCATCGGTCTGAGAACTCTTAATCCTTTCTAGTAAAGATGGTTTGGCAACCATTTGAAAAAGCATTGATGTTTCACCTTCCCTGGTTATTCCCATGTCCATCTTCACTAGATCCATGAAAATTGGATCCCTTTCAATTCTCATATTGTTCAAAACTCCATGGTCTTTTCTACTCAAAGAATCTTCCACCTTGTTTGCTTTCCCCCGGTGGTAGTGTATCGTGCAATCATAATCCTTGAGTAATTCAAGCCATCTCCTTTGCCTCATGTTGAGTTCTTTTTGTGAGAAAATATACTTCAAACTCTTGTGATCAGTATAAATCTCACATTTTTCACCATAGAGGTAGTGCCTTCATATCTTCAAAGAAAAGATCACAGCTACTAACTCGAGATCATGAGTAGGATAGTTTTGTTCATGAATTTTCAACTGTCGTGATGCATAGGCAATAACTCTATCATTCTGCATAAGGACACAACCAAGTCCTTTCTTTGATGCATCACTATAAATAACGAATCCATCATTCCCCAATGGTAGAGTCAATATAAGAGCATTGACTAATCTTCTCTTCAGTTCTTCGAAACATTCTTTATACTCTTTTGTCCAAACAAATTTAACCCCTTTACGTGTGAGCTTCGTTAATGGGTTAGCCAATCGGGAAAAATTCTGGACGAAACGTCGATAATAACCTGCCAAACCAATAAAACTACGTACCTCAGTTATACTCGTAGGTGCTGGCCATTCTTGGATTTCCTTGGTCTTAGAAGGATCAACAGAGATTCCATCTTTAGAGACAATATGGCCAAGAAAATAAATCTCATGAATCCAGAATTCACACTTGCTAAACTTTCCATATAATTCATGTCTTCTTAGAGTCTTCAAGATAATGCGCAAGTGATTTTCATGATCTTCATAGATTTTGGAGTATACCAAGATATCATCAATAAATACCACCAAAAATTCATTGAGATACTCCTTGAAAACTCTATTCATCAGATCCATGAATACAGAGGGTGCATTAGTCAATCCAAAAGGCATTACAGTAAACTCGTAATGCCCGTACCTGGTTCGAAATGTTGTCTTCGGAATGTCTTCCTTCTTCACACACAACTGATGGTATCCAGATCGAAGGTCAATCTTTGAAAAGTATTGAGCTCCATGCAATTGGTCAAATAAATCATCAATGCGAGGTAGGAGATACTTGTTCTTTATCATTATAGCATTGATCTCCCTGTAGTCGATACATAACCTCATAGATCCATCTTTCTTTTTAACAAAAAGAACAGGGGCTCCCCATGGAGAAACACTAGGGAGAATAAATCCTTTATTACTCAATTCCTCTAGTTGTTTCTTTAGTTCAACTAATTCTACAGTGGCCATTCTATAAGGGGTCTTCGATATAGGCCTTGATCCAGGAATCAAATCAATGGAAAACTCAACTTCTCGTTCTGGAGGATGTCCAGGTAAATCTTCCGGAAATACATCTACAAATTCTTTCACAATAGGTACATCCTCTATTTGAACATTCCTTTCCTCACCCACAGTTATTTCATTCTCTTCCTTCCCAATAATTGAATTTATTTGAGCTATTGAGGGTGGATCTAAATAAGAATTAGGTGGTGACGATTCTGCTCTAATGATAAGGTGTTCCTTATCATTATCATCAAGAATCGTAACCTCTTTTTCTTACAATAAATCTTCGCATCATAGTCCGAAAGCCAGTCCATACCGAGGATTATGTCAAACTCAATCATAGGTATGACGATGAGATCAGCAGATAATGAACATTTATGTGCTCTAATGGGGACTGATTCACAAAACTTTGTTGCAATGATACTTCCCTTAGGAGTTTTAACTGACAACTCCCTTGTTAAATCAAATTGGAAATATCTAATTTTCTTACCAAACTGGGAAGATATGAAACAATGCGATGATCCAGAATCAAATAATGCATTTTCTAAGCTTGAGGAAACCATTAAATTACCTGCCACCACGTCTTTCGGAGCTTCTACCTCAGCAGTAGTGATAGCATAAGCTTGGCCTTGATCCCTTGGCCTTTTTTGAGGTAAGTTCTCCTGACGCTTAGGACATTCATTTGTATAAAGTCCCATCTCCCTGCAATTGTAGCACTGAACGTTGGTGTCTTCCTTCTTCCCTTTGCAATCACGAGCTTGGTGGCCTTTTTCACCACACTTGTAACAGACTCCCATTCCCTTCAAGCAAGTACCGGGGTGTTTCTTCCCACATTTACCACAGGATGGATATTAAACCTTTCCTTTATTCCCCTTATTTCCATTCCCAGATTGATCAGCAGGCCTCTTCTTCTCTTGCTTTGCTTTAAAGTCATAAGACTTAGAGAATTCCTTTTCGGTCTTGATAGCACATGAGACAATGTCTCCGTACGATGAAAAGGATTGTGAGAATAATGCTCGACAGAGAAATGGTTTTAACCCATCAAAGAAACGATCAATTTTACTTCTTGGTTTACGTATATAATCTCCAGAATACCTTGCTAACCTTGTAAAGTTAGCCTCATACTTTGTGACATTCTCATCCTCCTTCTGTCTCAAACTCAGAAATTGCCTTTCCATATCTGCTCGATGGTCGCGAGAAAAGTATTTTTCTGAAAACAGATCTTTGAACTCCCTCCATTCCATATTTGATACTTCATCATCTTCCTTTGTATATTGAATCAATGACCATGATTGATCAGCATCTCCAGTGAGGCGGTAAACTGCCATGATAACTTTTTCTCTTTCATTACTCCCCAAAGCCTGAAATATTTTCTCTAGGGAAAATATCCATTGCTCAGCTACTAAGGGATTTGTAATCCCATTGAACGTTGGTGGTTTTTGCCTCATGAATCGATCTAACATTGATCCTCCATGCTGCGGATCAGGGTGCTCCATACGGGTAAGGTTATTATTCATAACTTGAGTGAGTTGTCCCAGTATGGTGATCAGCTGATCAGCACCAGTTGCATCACCAGCTCCACTATAATTATCTTGAGCAGGAGGGCAATCCCTACATGGAGTGCGTGCATTGATATGGTTTCCATTTCTTCCACTAGGCGCCATTTCTAAACAATGGCATTAACTAGATCAGTTTATGAATCAAAATACATAATCCCATACTTATAAAACACTTAACATAAATTGAACTATTTATGGATATAATCCATAATTATAAAAATGTTTTCTTTGAGGAAGTATATACTCATAAACCCTTCATAATGATTTGTAAAGAAAATGAGAGTTATCCTAAGCATATCCCCCGGGAGTGTCGTAACCAAGAGTGCAGCAAGGCCCGTTGTCGTGCACCAGTTCCCGTTCGAGTCTAGCTCAAAGCGGTGTTTTTGGGTTTTACCCCTAGGTACATCTGTTCCAGAGCCGCCTCTACCTGCTCGTATCCAGACAGGGATGTATTGCTCGGAAAACTCACAAAATCTCTACAATACCAAAATTCTAAGAAGTTCTTCTATACTAATCCTCAAAGTTCATCTTATGTCTACGTGCTCTAATTAGAGTTTATCTAAATCTAGTTTCCAAGGTTTGTACTAAACTTCCTCTAATACCAACTGTAACACCCCGACCCTAGTTACCTAGAGTCGGTGCATTATTACATAACATTGGCATGATCACAAGAAAGATCAAATCTCGAAAGACCGATTGGTTTAGTAGCCTTGGAAACACTAGATATATTCATAAGTTTTACATTACATCATAAAATGAAAAACTACTACAACAACATAATGTCTCCACAGTTCACACTATTATCCCCTCATAATATCCCTGCAGGTCATTCATAACTTACTTCTTCACATCCTAGGAAAAATAAAACATAGACTAGGGGTGAGCTCAAATTCCCAGTAAGGATAACAATATAGTGGAACATTCAAAAATAAGCATAAACATTTAAGGCAATGAATTACTAAAACAAAAGCCTTTTAAACTTGAACTTCAACATAGTATGGAAAAAGTAAAATGAAATAATGCCATTTACTTGTTCACATGGATATTCTACTAATCGAATAATCACATGCAATATCAATAACCACTTTCATAATGTTGGAATGCATAATGCCAGACTATCATAACCACATAGCCAAGGCCTCGTGCCAAGACTACAAATAAGATTTTGCCAAGGCCTTGTGCCAAGACACTAGTTTGTCTCATGAGACCTACCGATGCATCGAGGAGCTATAGCGGGCTCCACCCGTCACATATTAAGTCTAATGCATTCCCATATAAAAAGGTTTAAACATAACATAAACATTCGTATTAAAACTAGCATACGAAATGTCAATAATTTCACCATAAACTATGAATGGTATAAAAATAGCACATCCACAGTCAAACATATCATAAAACCTTCAATACAATATAGAAGTTTTGTATCATAATATATCAACATCAAATAAGCGTAAAATCCATCAAAGGATGTTGACATAGATGAAATCAAAACTATTTTTAGAGAAATATCTCTTTCTATTTTTGAAATCATTTAAGATCCATATAAAATAAAACATTTTCTTTGAAAATATTCTTATAAGCTTGTAAGGAAAACTTTGAAGATTTTATAATGGCGGAAAATAACCGCACCCACCGTATAAGTTAAAAAAACATTCTTACCTTAATTCTGTCGAAAAGGTTAAAAGGACCTTGTTTTGAAAACGACGGAAAGATTCCTCTTATAAAAAGTCAAACAAGGGTATAAATGACTTTAACCCATATTCTTGTAAATAATAAAAATGTTTTGAAATACAATATTAAGAAACATGGATGTGGATGATAAAGAGATCCCAGTAGATTATTACGTATAAACAACCTCGGATAATGAAGAGATTGTGAAATAACCCTTACCTTGTACTTTTCCTTGGTTGGGGTAGGTTAACCTCCTGTATAATGGTGAAATAATTGTTACTAAATTATACAAGAATCATATACATTAATATGATATCATATATGATCTTTTAATATTTATTTGATAATAATATCTTAGTATTATCGTTGTTTCGGGTGTTAACTTACTTGTTTTCTTTTATATGTTTTGTTATGTAAGCCATGTTTGTAATGGACAGGTTGTATATTATTCATATCCATAATGATACTAAGTCCTTAAACATCATTTTTAAATCATAAAATGATAATTATACTTGAATGGATACGGTGGAGAATGAATCTTATCGCGTTCATGGATACGGTAGTCCGTACGTACGCACGAGCGACAATATCATTCTTTTGATATTAAAATAATATATAAATGGATTTTATATCATATATACAGAATCATTAACATGTTATATTTGTTATTTACATGAGTTACACATCATTATTATACCCATCCAAATAATAATATATTGAATTACAATTACACCACGAGGTGGAGACGGTAAGTCGTACGTACGCACGTATGGTGACATGTTATTCAAAGGGTGGATAGAATACTGAATATGGTTGTACCATATTTATAATAACATCACAGTATATGTGAGATACTGGAGTTATTATTTTAGAATGGTAAGAACAAAGAAATAAGAAGTGGAAGAAGAAAGGAACTTGAAAAGGGGTGGTGAAAACATTACCTCTTCTTCGGGTTCTTTCTTTTGATTTGATCAAAAGGGATCCTTAGGTTGGATTTATGATCAAACTAAGGCCTGTATGTTGTAGTGAGGGAAGTTGGGAGAGTATTTGGGCAGATTTTGGCCGAACCAGAAGGCTTTGAAGGTGTGAAGTAATGAGAAGGAGGAGTGCCCTTTTATAAGAGGGGTGGGGGGCACCTTTGGAAAAGCTAGAAATATTAATTTATAATAAATTCATATTCGGTTTATAATAGCTCCAAAGTTGATTATTTAAATTTTAAGGTGGGTATGGGTCTAAAACAACTCAACCAATATAATTTAGACAGGTTTGGGTACTTATATTAACCTTATCTTTAAGTATTAACTCTAAGTTAATTAGTTTCACTTTTACAATGTCTCTTTGTATTTTTATATAATATGGTTAATAAACTTACTATATACATCCAAGAGACCCCCAAGTGGTCCATTAATGATGAACATATCATGATATAAGTCTCTTGGCCTAACCTTAAATTTTTAGGAATTTAATATCAATTAATAATATAATATTGGTTTTAAGAACTCTTTTATGTCAATTTTGACACTATTCAATAGTTGATTTTTGTGAAACTCATAACAGATTTATTACTTCTAAAAAAGTCAATTAAATCAATCCTAATATATAATTGTATCCTATAAAATTAGTTTAATTCATTAAAAGTTTAATATTATATTTATTTGGGTATTTATAATATCAATTATTTTAATTTTTCACTATTATAGTAATTAATTCATCATCATTGTGTCATAAATAAATTAAATTATTTAATGTCTAAAAATTATAAATAAAATATCACTATGTATGAAATCGTATTATCTTTCTAATGAATATTTATAATCTAAAATCCAACATATATAACCCTATGTAAAAATTGTTTTTCTAAAAGATATATGCTTGTGTCATTTTTGTATTCATCTTTACTTAATTAAAATAAAGTGTCCCTATCACCTACAAGTGGCACCATGGGGTCCCAAAATCGACCCAAAGATACCTATGGTCGAACATGTATCAACCAATAAGGCTAGGACACATTTTAGAGTAATTTAGTATTATTATAATATTATTTTTTAACCCTTATTTACCGGATTTACCCTTAACCATGGTAAATAAAATATTTACCGCAGTAATTATTCAAAATGTCTAAAAATAAAAGTTACCTATTTACACAATTTGAACATCTTGATTCCAAATATGGAATCCATTTTTATAAATTCAAAACACAGAAGTGGCAGAAATTAATTTAAAATTAATTCCCGCTGTTAAAACAAAAAGCGTGTTTTTAAGAGATAATAACTATCAAAAGATTGACACTTTTTTATGTTCGATTTAACTGCAAAATTATGTCCAATGACCAAAATTATATTAAATGGTAAAAATATATTCTAAATATACTTTAAAACCACTCAAATTCATAATTTATCACTATTAATTATTTTGATTAAAAAAGTTGTTTTTAATTAAAATTTAGTAATTTTCACTATTCATCAAAATATGAAAGTTATCCGAAAAGTACCAAAATTTCACTTTAGGCAAAATTCAATATTCAGAATCCAAAAATGAAGTCCATTTTAAAATATAAAATATATATATAATTTCAAAAAGTAGGTATTACTATTCATAACGGCTAGTTTGATTGGTTATGGTGTGTTAGAACTCGGTGTTGCGTACAACACACGCTATCACATTATTCAAAGAGAAGCGTACCGTAGAAGCTTGGGGTGTTACAATTCATTTAATGAAATACAATACAACCCAAACTAGATGTAATATCGGAGTAGCGGATGGAATAAAATAAATGATACTACACATACATGAAAAAAAATAACTCAATGACATTGATGTGGCATCAATATAGACATCACCCCAAACCATCACCAAGATCCAACTCCAAGATCCAAGCCTACAACATTATGATGCATCATTAGAGAAGTGTGACACCATGCCTTTACATATATCTCAGTACAAAACATCTGCAAAGGAACCAAAGTTCCCAAGTAATGGGAGAGTATAAAACTGAGTAGGTAATCCCCAAATACATTACAACATATACCACTAGGAATAAGAACAAGTTAGATCACATTTATATTTATTGCATAATATAAGTAGAGGGAATTGGGGGGTGGGGGCTGGTGTAGGATAGGGGGGTTGGGGGGTTGGGGCAGGCTATGGGGATGGTGTAGGGGGGAGGGGGCTGGTTTTGGGGGGAGGGGACTGGTTTGGGGGGGGAGGCTAATACAGGGGAAGGGATGGGGGTGGTGCAGGGGGGTTAGGGGGGCTGATGCAGGGGTGTGGGGAGGGGTTTTGGGGTCTGGTGCTGGCTAGGGGGGTTGGGGGGCTGGTGCAGGCTAGGGGGCTGGGGGGGTGGTGGTGTAGGGGGAGGGGACTGGTTTTGGGGGGAGGGGACTATTTTGGTGGGGAGGCTAGTATATGGTAAGGGGTGGGGGTGGTGCAGAGGGTTTAGGGGGATGGTGCAGAGGGGTTAAGTGGGCTGGTGTAGGCTAGGGGGTTGGAAGGCTGGTGTAGGCTAGGGGGTTTGGTGGGGGTGGTGCGAGGGGGAAGATTGAGTAAGAATAAAAGAAGGAAAATTATATACTTTATAAAATTGATAAAACTATATAAACTAAGAATAAAGGTGAATTCCAGAAGAAGAACATACTAAAAATGAGGTTTCAATTTAGAAAATCAGGAAGGATATTGGCATTAAGAGTTTTAGGAATTTTATACATTCAAGGAATGAATTTTCTAGGTTAAGAGGAATGTCTGATCTCTATTTCTCACATTTAAGGGCTAATGGAAGTTTACTTTATTCCTATATTTTGGTGATTTTTGATTTTTGAATACGCAATTGAAGGTGATGTTTGAAAAATAAAGAGTTTTATTAATGATCATGTTATTTAGTATTGGGATGTACATATCAGTCTCAATATTATTTGTTCATTGTTGGTTATGGATTCATGTATCATTTATCATGCACAGTTAACACACTGATCACATATATATAAGAAGTCGTTTTATCTCATGTTTTTCCACTATTTTCTTATAGGTGGTTTCTTATGATGAGGCTGGTTCTATCCACCACCATCGATGATAGTTAGTTTAATATCAGATTTGGGTAAGGTTTATTCTGTTTTTATTCATTGGTCCAATTTTAAATAGGGCATTTGTGATTTTTGGGTTCCTTATATTTTGCGGTGCGTTTTGGGTTTTGTTGAGGTGGATTCGACTCGCTGTTCATGAAGGCTTACATGTGTATGCATGGGTATGCATATACATATATAATTTCTGCCTTTATATATATTAACTCATGGCAGTATTAATATATATATTGGGGCTAGGTGTGCTTATATATAGATATGAGAAATGCATAGATGTGTAATTGTAAAGGGGTATATGCAAGTATTAACATATATATAAGGACCCCCTTGTGCATATTTGTCCATGAAAATATGTACATAGGAGCTAGGTGTCCTTATATATATGTGAAGTTTCATATGCGTGCAAGTGGAAGAAAGGAAGATTCGAGTTGTCATGGTCAAAAGCAATGCGCCTTGAGGTTGAGGTAGGTTCCCTCAACCTAAACCATTAATTTGAATTCTATAATTTCCTGATTATTTTAAAAACTTGTTTCCATAATTGTTTTATTGTTTTAAAAATGGTTTTCTAATAACTACTAGCTTTGTCAAGGAATAATATGAATATATCCATTGAACTTATTTATAGACCTTGTTCAAAGAGGTTAACAAATGATAGTAGTTTATACATACTAGAACAAGAGATCTAACGACCATACATTGATCATCCTTAAAGAAATTCATGATCTCATTCAAATTCCCATCAAATTCATCATAAAAGACCACTACTTAATTTTAAAGATCTATTAGTTCCAATTTCAGGCTTCCTAACATCTTCTCTAGTATCACAGAACTCACCCATAATATTCCTCTTGAAATCTTGCAATAGGAATAGTGTTCAACACTATAGGGACTGAATCTGTAAAGATACATAATTCAATTTTGAGAGAAATTGATCTACTCCACTCTAAAAAACTGGAACAACTGAGGGTTTTTAGGTGGAAGTTATATATGGTTGAAACCATTTTATGAACTCAAACTAGCATAATACAACACTTTGTAAAGTGTGTAGGATTCCCTTCATTTCACTCCTGAAATAATTAACCTCATCAATAACATCTTTAGACATGTCTAATTTCACGATTGAAAGATTTTGGAACATGTACCTATGAGATACAACCATAACACCAAGATCATTGAACTCAGACTAGGTAGTATAAACATCCTTCAAATATCTAACTAGACTATTCACATCCTTATGCTCTTTGAAACTTACTTCATAAACAACTTTTTTAATATGAGGGAATGATAGGAGATTCCTAATCAACTTTGTTTGGGTAGTCATTAACCCAACCAACTTGTCCAAATCAACCATGGGAATATAAGACTTCTTAAGTTCTATAATATCATCAATAGTATATTTTAACTTGTGATTTATCTCATTAAAATCTCTTCAAATATTATCAAGCACATATAGAATATTAGAGGAAAAATATTACATTTTATAACTTTATGATATCTTACCAATAGAGGGTGATTACTCATGCACAATAGGAGTTGGTGATGGTATAGTAGAGAACCCTAGATCTGGGCCAAGCGATAGAAATCGTATCCCTAGAGAAAGGGGGAGGTTGCAGGGGGTAGGGGGAGGGTGAAGATGGGGTGCAGGGGGGAACGAGGGAGGGTGCAGGGGGTCTGCAGGGGTAGTGGGAGGGTGTATGGGGAAGGGGGAGGGTGCAAGGGGTGTGTATGGGGGTGAAAGGGGAAGGAAGAGGGTGCAAGGGGTGTGAAGGGGCAGGAGGAGGGTGTAAGGGGTGGGTGGGGGTCTGCAAGGGGTAGGGTGAGGGTTCAAGGGGTGTGCGGGGTGGGGGGTGCATGGGGTGTGCGGGGGGGGGGGGGGGGGGGGGTAGTGTTAATCCCACCTATTAAAATATATTGTCACATATTCTTTGATCACATAGTTAAACAAAATCATATTTTAGATATTTGAATACTTTTAGGAAAGACTTATGCCCAACATTTTTATATGACATTATAAGTCATATGATTATCAATGCTGTACAACATAACCATTATTTCCATATCATTTTGAGTGCTTCTCAGGACTTAACTCCCTATGAAATACCCTTCTTCTTGACACTGTAGCATCGAGTAGTTAATCATCATGAAAAACAACCATCTCCATGGCCACATCATTATTTATTCATCCACCTCCTAAACATATATTCTCATCTTTCACAACTCTAATATGTCCACCAAAACACCCATAGAGGGCTTCTAGTTTCTCACAATTTTGGAAAAATGTTTTCTCCTAATGTTAGAGGGTGTTTATATGAAGATAATATCCAAAAGACTTGGTATCACTTCAAAATTATTTTCAATGATTCGAATAAAACCTATGATTCATACATGAAAGTTGTATATTATTGTAAATATGCACCAAAGTATACGACATGATGTATTAAAAGCCATCATCTTGTGGTTTGTGTTATCTGGTGATTTATGATACGACACCTAGGCTTGATTCATGATACCAAACCTAGGCCACTATGACTCACTACACCTGAGGTCTCCATGTGTTAACCGAGATACCATCATTCCTACTTTAGTGCCATTCAAAAATTCCACCTGCAAGGGGTCGTGAAAGGGGTATGGGGGGGCTGTGCAGGTGTGCAGGGGGGGTGCAGGGTGGGGTGCAAGGGGGCTGTGTAGCGGGGTGCTGGGGTGGGGGTGTATGTCCGGGGGTGAAGTGGGGCTATGTAGGTGTGCAGGGGGGGTGTAGGGTGGGGTGCAAGGGGGGTTGTGCAGTGGGATAGGTGTCCAGAAGGGTTGGTGCAAGGGGGTCCAGCAGGGGGGCTTCTGTACAGGGGGAGGGGTTGTCTAGGAGGGGGGGGGGCTGCTGTCTGGGTGGGGTTGTCCAGGGGGTTCTAGGAGGGAGGGGGTGTCCGAGGGGTGGGGGTCTCTAGAAGGGGTGGTTCATGGATTATCCATAAGGGGGTGTTGTCCGGGTGGGGTTGTCCTGGGGGGCTCTATCCACGTGGGTTTCCAAGAGGGGGGGTCTGTCCCAGGGGGTGGAGGGGGGGCTGCTGTCTGGGGGGCTTCTGTCTGGGTGGGGTTGTCCGGGGGGTTTCCAGGAAGGAGGGGGTGTCCAGGAGGGGGGGTTTCCGGGGGGTTAGCGGGGGCTACTGTCTGGGGGGGCTTCTATCCGGGTGGGGTTGTCCAGGGGGTCTGTCCAGGAGGGGGGAGGTGTCCAGGAGGGGTAGAAGAATCCAAGAGGGAAAATTCCAATTCAGTTGTGCTGGACATGTAATGTTCTACTTGTATTTCAATAGGAATAAATAAATAGATTATTTTTTCTTCTTAGGCTGACTATTGATCTCTTTGCAGATAATTGAAGCCTAGGGAGAAGTGTTGTATGGAGGAAATTCAATGTAATACTTTGGTCATGAAATGTTACATTCTGAAAGTTCTCAGTTTAAATTCCTAAGAAAGAATCTGAAGCAGATCATACCTTGCATGTGGTAGATAAATCTTTTCAAGAGAATTGAAAATACAGTAATGAATTAGTAAGGTCCATTCGATGACCAGCCATGAATACAACAAATAGTCTAGAGATCAGAGCATCATTTACTTCAATTGATGCAGAAACTCTATCTGTATCAAGTTCAGACCTCAAAATTCATTTTTCTTCATCCCTGAGTTTAATGGAAGAAGAAAATAGGAATCAGTGGACCCTAAAAACTGGAGTCCCTTGGGTTATGTGCATGCAAGACGAATCCCTTGATCCTATTGTTAGTGTTCTAGTGATTTTGATTTTGATGAGAAATGTGTTTCTTATTGGGCTATTTCCCTAAGTTTTTTCTTATATTTGACTATATATTAACACATGTAATGGTTTCTACTATGATAAAATTTTACCAATCAAAGGATTCAACCCTATGATTTGAAATAAAATCTAGATTGACTGATACGTTTATAATCTTACATGTTCATGTGCTGATGAAATTTTCATAAAAATTGTTTTCTTTAGTTTTTTTTCCTTCATATGTCACCCCATTATCCCATTCCTCGTCTTCCTTTTGTTGAAAGGTACACTGATTCTGGATGGGGTGTTCCTTTCCATCATGTTGAAGACTTGGTAGCCCATAATAGATCAAATGAGAAGATTAGGGAACTAAGAATCTGAAATGAGCTCATGTAGAGACTCAAGGGCTGCGCAAGAGGAGCTATAAAGGCATTACATTCACTAATTGCTTGATTTCTAATGATGAAAAATCATCATGTTATGTGTTTCAGTTGTTTTAAGGTATGTCTCAACTATGGGAATTGATTTTTTCTTAACTGAGGAGTTATTTTTTGGATTATAAGCAATATAGATTATTTATTTGTTACGCACAGTAACATACATTCAAGTATACCCATATTTTATTCCAACTGTTCTGTCCGGGGTATGGTGGGGGGGGGATGGGCGGGGGGGTAGGCAGGGGGTTTATTCTGGGTGTGGGGGGAGGGCAGTGGGGGACTGGAGGGGGGAATTGGCAGGGGTAGGGGGGACTAGTAGGGGGTGGGGGATGGAAGGGGGGACTGGAGGGGGAATGGGCAGGGGCAGGGGGAGGGTGCATGGGGAAGGTAGGGGGTAGGGTGTGGGGGTGTCCAGGTTCAGGGGGGGTTTGTCCTGGGCGGGGGGATGGCAGTGGGGGACTGGAGGCAAGACAGGGGAGGGAGAATGGTAAGGGGATGGTAGGGGGTGTAAGGTGCGGGAAGTGTAGTGCAGTGAAGTGCAGTGCAGTGTAGGGTTTAGGGTGCAGGTAGTGGAGGGTGCAGTGCAGGCAGTGGAGTGCAGGTAGTGAAGTGCAAGGTGTAGCGAAGGTAGTGAAGTGGGGGACTGGAGGGGGGAATGGGCAGGGTGGACGTGTATCCAGGGTCTGGAGGGTGAAGTGCGGGGTGTCTAGGGGATGGAGGGGGGACTGGAGGGGGGAATTTACAGGGGCGAGGGGGACTGGCATGGGGGACTGGAGGGGAGAATGGGTAGGGGCAGGGGGTGAATGGGGAAGGCAGGGGGTCAGGTGGGGGTGTCCAAGGTCTGAGGGGGTATATACTGGGTGGGGGGATGGCAGTGGGGGACTGGAGGGGGGAATGGACAAGGGGTAGGGTGGGGGGGCACTAGCAGAAGGACTGACAGGGGGTGCAAGGTGCAGGCAGTGTAGTGCAGTGAAGTGCAGTACAGTGATGGGTGAAGGGTGTAGGGTGCAGGTAGTGGAGGGTGCAGTGTAGGCAGTAGAGTGTAGGAAGTGCAGTGTAGGGTGTAGTGTCGGCAGTGCAGTGCAGGGTGTTGGAAATTGCATGATTTAGTTTTCGTTCATGTATTTTTTTTATGCTAATGTGTTCTGACTATGAGGTACATAATATCATGTACTTTGGGAATTTTTAACTTATAGATGAGGTGTTGGTCTCTTAACATATGGATGATGGGCACTCATGTATGATTAACCAGGTATAGGGTGTCGTGGAGTACAGGTTGCAAGATGTGCAGTTCACTATTGGATTCAGGTAAGGTTTCTTCCATTTTTATTCATTGACTCAATTTTAATTAGGGTTTTTGTGGTTTTTGGGTTCCCTAACTTTTTGCAGTGCGTTTTGAATCTCATTGAGGATAGTGAAGCACCACATGACTGGGATATCCTCTCAACATGTGGGCTTGGGGCCTTCTAAAAGTTCCTCACAAAGACCGAATCCTTGTTTTAGTTTGGGTCAGGTTAGGTTTGCTAGGTTATTTTTTATTAGGATCATTATTTTTTGTTTATGGCAATTGTAACAGGTTCATTTTGTTCAATTTGGGGCTATTCAGTTCAATTAAATTAATTTTAGATTCAACTAGGTACGTTTCATTAGTTCCATTTTTTCTTGCTCAATTACACTTTATTGATGTCAGTTTTGATTGGTTTGAGTCAGTTTGGTTACATTATTTTCAGTTTGGTTCAGTTTCATCTTTTTCAAAACCATTTGGTTTGGTTCCACTCTACTCATTTTGGATTGATGATGTTTAATTTAGTTCTAATAATATTAGAATGTTTTTTATTAGTGTAGTTCATTTGACTGGAAATTTTTGTATCATAGTCATTTTGGCATGTTTTTTGTTTTCGCAATTCAATTGACTGGTGTGTTGGGCAGGTTGGGGGGTGTGGGGTGGGGGGGCTATCCAGGGGGGTCTTTTGAGGAGGGGGTGTGTAGGAATGGGGGGTTTTCTAGGGGGAGGGGGATGTTCAGGGGGAGGGGGTGTGCAGTGAGGATGGGGGAGGGGGTGCAAGGTATAGGGGGTGGGGTGCAAGGTGCAGGGGGGTGGGGTAGGGATGGTGTGCAAGAGCAGGGGGCGGGTGGTACTTGTGTCGGGTGGGGAGGGGGGAGGGGTAGGGGTGCAATGAGGAGGGGGCAGGGGGTGTAAGGTGCAAGGGGTGGGGTGTAAGGTGCAGAGGGTGGGGGTGGGGTGCTGTGGGGTGGGGGTGGGGCAGAGAAGGTGTGCATGAGCAGGGGGTGGGGGTGTTGGTGCAAGGCGGGGAGGGGGGTTGTCGAGTGGGAGGGGGAGGGGGTGTGCAGTGAGGAGGGGGAAGGAGGGTGCAAGGTGCAGGGGGGTGGGGTGCAAGGTGCTGGGGGTGGGGCAGGGGAGGTTTGCAAGAGTAGGGGGTGGAGGTGCTGGTGTAGGGTGGGGGAGCTGTGGGTGGGGGAGGGGGGAGTTGGTAGTGTCCTCCCAATAGCCAGCACGGTGAACCGTGCTAGGTTTTTTTATGTAGTTGAAAGGCCTATAGCCATGGTTTTAAACTGTGGATATAGGTTATAGCCACATTTTTATGAACTGCGGCCTTTATTGGCATAGATATAGGGCTGACCCTATAGCCACGGTTTGAAAAACTTGGCTATAGGGTTATAGAAATGGTTGGAGATGTGGCTATAGGCTCTGACCTATAGCCACGCCAATACCATCCTTGGTTCATGAAACCATGTCTATAACCTATATCCACTGTTTTTGGGCCTATAGCCATGGTTTAGAACCGTGGATATAGCCTAAATTTCTAGTAGTGTAAAGGTACATTCTAGATTTAATGGAGGTTTCAAAATCCTCATCAAAGACACCACTATGGAGTTAGTCTATTATTTAAAAAAACAACTCAGGTGTGATATATTATATTTATTATTTTTATTATATCAATATTTGGCCTCCTTAGGCCCCAAAATTCCACACCGACTCAGCGCCTGTCTTTGAAAATATTCCTTAAAATGTTATAAATTATTATATATAAAAATCTAAGTTTCTTCATTCTCACCACCTTCATGGTTTTTTATCTTGAAAAGAAAAAAACCTACTTATAATTGAGAATACCAATCTCTCATCAGTGTATCCCACTCCTGGGAGTTCACCTAAAGGTTACCATGTTGTCAAAAAACATACACCCAATTGAAACACTTTTCCACTAAGAGTCTTCTCTTGACATTTCACAAACTCAATAGGGTTCATCAAAAAGTTAACTCCACCCTTGATGTCGAAATCACCCCAATTGACATTGTACTATGAGTTGTTCAAATATCTACACTATTGTGACACATGGAGTACCTCAAATAGCTAGTATAACTGTGGTGGTAGAGCTAAGTTGTATGCCACCTCACTGACCCAATACACTGAAAAAAGGAACCACATACCTCAAAGATATCCTACCACATTTTTCAAATCATCATAATCCTTGAGTAGGTGAGATCTCTCAAAATTCATTCTCTCCTCTTCAAATTCTAAAGGTTATCATCATAATTCAAAAAAGGACCCAAGTTGTTTTTGAGAATTCCTAATCCACTCCTAGATAAAATACAACTTAACAAACATCACTAGCACCAACCCTAGGCCCATATGCATTGTATCCCATTGGAGATTACCAATACAGTAGGGACCTACTGCCTCCCCTATATATGACCTCAAATGGTGCTATATTGATGGTGGAGTGGTAACTACTTTGTTATGAATACTCCGTTATTTCTAGGTGATCCTCTCAATTGTGGCTCAAAACAAACATAAAAACCCAAATAATGTTCTCTAGGACATAGTAGGCTCACCATATCTGGCCATTTATCCAGGGTTGAAGAAATTTTCAAAATTAACAATGAGTCCCAATGTCCACTTACATCCTCTCCATAATTGAAACACCCCAATATTCCACGGTACGTTTCCCTTTGAATAATGCAATTTTGTGCATTGTACGCAACTTTGAGATTATAACACACCACAACCAATCAAACTAGCCGTTATGAATTTTAATACCTACTTTTTGAAATTTTATAAATTTTATCTTTCGAAATGGACATCATTTTTGGATTCGTAATATTGAAATTAGCTTAGGTTGAAATTTTGGAACTTTTCGGATAACTTTCATATTTTGATGAATAGTGAAAATTACTAAATTTTAACTAAAAACAACTTTTTTAATCGAAATAATTAATAGTGATAAATTATTAATTTGAGTGGTTTTAAAGTATATTTAGAATATATTTTTACCATTTAATACAATTTTGTTCATTGGATGCAATTTCACATTTAAACCAGACATAAACAAGTGTCAATCTTTTGATAGTTATTATCTCTTAAAAACACGCTATTTGTTTGGATGACGAGAATGAATATTTAAATTAATTAATTCAACTGATATGTTTTGAATTTGGTAAAATAGACATCATTCTTGAATTCATAATATCAAATATATCTTAGGCCTAATTTTTTGTATTTTTCTGGAAACTTTCATTTTTTGATGAATACTGAAACTACTAAATGGTAGTTAAAAAACTGAATTTTTCATAAAACATAATTTTACCGCTTCTGTGAGTGGAATTTTGAAAATCCGAGATACACGGTTAATATCAAGGAGTAAAATGTGGTTCAATGAGAAGAAAATAATTTTTGGTGAATAGTAACTTTTTACTTTTATTTACCACGGTTAAAAGCAAATAGGGTAATTAAGGGTAAAAATGATATTAATATTACCCTAACACATGTCCTAATTATATTGGATAAGTTTATCTCGACTAAAAAAAACCTTAGGAGTAAAATATTATCATTTAGGTCCACTTCTATTAGATTAGGACATTTATTATTATTTAATTCAAAGAAGAGTTAAAAGAGTTAAAATCAATGTTTATTTACTAAAACATTTTTAATATAGGGTTATACATAAGATAAATTCGATTGTAAATATTCATTAAAAATATAAACATATTTCCTAGATAATGGTATTTTATTTATAATTTTTAGGCATTAAATAATTTAATTTATTTATGACACAATGGTGATGAAGTAATTACCTAAATAATGAAATATTAATATAATTGATATTATAAATATCAAAATAAATGTAATTTGAGACTTTTTATGAATTAAAATAATTTTATAGGTTAATATGAAATATTAGGATTGATCATATAAATTGCGTTGAAAGTAATAATGTTGTTATGAATTTATCAAAAACAAAATACCCAATAGTGTCAAAATTGACATAACAGTGTTTTTAAAACAAATATTATATTATTAATTTATATTCAATTCCTAAAAATCTAAGGTTCTTCCCAGAGACTTATATCATGATATTTGTATCATTAATGGACCACTTGGGGTCTCTAGGATGTATATAGTAAGTTTATTAACCATATAATATAAAAATACAAAGAGACATTGTAAAAGTGAAACTAATTAACTAAGAGTTAATACTTAAAGATAAGGTTAATATAATGACCCAAACCTGTCTAAATTATATTGGTTGAGTGGTTTTCGACCCATCCCCAACTTAAACTTTAAATAATCCACTTTTGAGCCATTAGAAACCGAATATGAATTTATTATAAAATAATATTTTTAGTTTTTCCATAGGTGCCTCTCACCACTCTTATAAAAGGGCACTCTCCCTTCTCACTAATTCACACATTCAAAGCCTTTTGTCTCTGTCACAACCTTCCCAAATACTCTCTCAACTTCCCTCAATACATCATAGAGGCCTTATTTTTATCATAAAGCCAACCTAAGAAGCCCTTTTGATCAAATTAAAAGAAAGAACCCGAAGAAGAGGTAATGTTTTCACCACCCTCTTTCAAGTTCCTTTCTTCTTCAACTTCTTCTTTATTTGTTATTTCTATTCTAAAATAATAACTCATGTATCTTCTATATGTTGTGATGTTATTATAAATATTGTACAACCATATTCAGTATTCTATCCATCCTTTGAATGGCATGTCACCATACGTGCGTACGTACGGCTTACCGTCTCCACATCGTGGTGTAATTGTAATTCAATAAATTATTATTTGTATGGGTATAATAATGATGTGCAATTCATGTAAATAATAAATATAACATGATAATTATTCTTTATATATGATATACCATCCAATTATATATTATTTTAACATCAAAATAATGATATTGTCGCTCGTGCGTACGTACGTACTACCGTCTCCACGAACACGATGAGATTCATTCTCCATCATATCCATTCAAGTATAATTTTCATTTGATGATTAAAAATAATGTTTAAGGACTTTATATAATTCTGTATATGAATAAGATACAACCTATCCATAACAAACATGGATTACGTAACAATGAATATAAAGTAAAATGAGTAAGTTAACACCCGAAATGACGATAATACTAAGATAATATTAACAAATCAATGTTAAAAGATCATATATGATATAATATTAATGTAATTGATTCTTGTATAATTCAATAACAATTATTTCACCATTATATAGGAGGTTAAACTACCGTCGACCAAGGAAAAATTACAAAGTAAGGGGTTTCTTATCTCACTTTTAATTCCGTGAAAATTCCATTGTTCACCACTTATTTATTACATGTGGTGTGTGTACTACCCATGTTTGTATTCATTGTGTAATATAATTTAATTCATGTATATTTACATCATAATTGTATGATACTTCTTTCATGGGTGTATTTTTTTTATGTTACCAAATCAATAAGGGAATTGGAAATTTCAATTTCCACTCATTCAGCTTTATGCATACTTCATTGATTATTTTACTCCAAGATTATGTGTAGAATCACTATTAATTTGATTATGTAATAAATTCCACTCCCCTTTATGTGGATATACTTTTGATACACATAATCACTCAATTGAAAATTTATCAGGTCATCGATATGAACTTGATAAGAGTAATTTTTACTCAATCTCGATTTGATGAGTTAAACATCCAATTCATTGGTGTTGTTTTTACAAGAATATGTGTGAATGTCATTTGATTGTTTTACACTGAATATCCTATCATATTGAGTGTATTTATATTTTTCACTCATAATTATCTCGTTGATTTATCCTTAACTTAAGTATACGGCATTTATGAGATATTTCATCTCAATTTACATTCCATTGAGACTTCGTTGTTGTTATACACCAAATCACTTTTATGTGGTATATATAATGTACTTTGACATAGTATATCATGAATCCCTTTATTCTCATGATATTACAAAGTTTTTATTACCTCAATTATTTTTATTCAAGGTTCTCTCTTTTGGTTAGAAACTCTAACTAAAATACCATTTTTAAATGTTTTAAAGACTTATTCTTCTAAATCTTTCTCATTAATGTCCATGTTTTAAAAATGGTTTTAATGATTTATTTATATGGAAATTAAAGTTATAAAATTAAAACTCCTTTTAAAAGTGTCAAAGTGGTATGGGACACTTTTATTCTAAAATCTATTTTAAATGGATTCTTGAAAAATAGTGTTACTTTGAAATGATTTCATGAAAAAGGGGGATATTTCACTCTAATTGTTTTGATGATTATTTTCATCTATGTCAATATCCTTCATCATTCTAAATTAAGGTTAATATGATACAATACAATCTTCCATATTGTATCAAATGAGTTATGTTTGATTGTGGATGTGCTATTTTTATACCATTCATGGTTTTTGGATAAAGTATTGACATTTCGTATGCTATTTTTAATACGAATGTTTATGTTATGTTTAAAACTTTTCATATGAGGAATGCATTGGACTTAATAAGTGACCGGTGGAGCCCGCTATAGCTCTTCAATGCATAGGTAGGTCTCATGAGACAAACTACTGTCTTGACACGAGGCCTTGACAAAATCTTATTTGTAGTCTTGGCACGAGGCCTTGGCTACGTGGTTATGATAGTCTGGCATTTTGTATTCTGTCATTATGAAAGTGGTTATTAATATTTTCATGTGATTATTCGACTAGTAGAATATCCATGTGAATAAGTAAATGGAATTATTTAATTTTATCCTTTCCATATTATGCTGAAGTTCAAGTTTAAAAGGCTTTTGTTTTAGTTATACATTGCCTTAAATTTTTATGTTTATTTATGAAAGTTTCTGCTATATTGTTATCCTTACTAAGAATCTGAGATCACCTCTTTCAAAGTTTTATTTTTCCCAGGATGTGAAGAAGTATTTTATGAATGACCTCCAGGGATAGTATGAGGGTATATGAAGACAATATGTTGTTGTAGTTTTTCACTTATTCATGTAATGTAAACTTTATGAATATATCTAGTGTTTCCAAGGCTACTAAACTAATCGTTCTTTCGAGAATTGATCTTTCTTGTGATCATGCCAAAGTTATGTAATAATGCACCGACTCTGGGTATCTAGGTTCAGGGCATTACAGTTGGTATCAAAGGATGTTTATTACAAACCTTGGAAGCTATATTTAGATAAACTCTGATTAGAGCACGTAGACCTAAGATGAAACTTGAGGATTAGTATAGAAGAACTTCCTATAATTTGGGTATTGTAGAGATTTTGTGAGTTTTTCGAGCAATACATCTCTTTCTGGATACGAGCAGGTAGAGGCGGCTCTGGCACAGATGTACCTAGGGGTAAAACCCGAAAACACCGCTTTGAGCTATACTCAAATGGGAACTGGTGCAAAACAACGGGCCTTGCTACACTCTTGGTTACGACACTCCCGGGGGATATGCTTAGGATAATTTACATTTTCTTTACAAACCGATTTTAAGTATTATATATATAAGATGAGAGTAAATGAACTTGGCAAATACTAATGTATTTCAAATTGAGAATATGGTGACATGTTAATCTCTAAATGATTTTATGACTACAGTTACTCACACAATGCTTTCTTGTTTTAGTCAATGGCTAGATTCCAAGGAAATCATAGCGACTTTGATAATGATGTACAAGGTGGGAACGGTGGTGGCAATGAGAAACAAAATGGAATGTTGATAGGCATAAAAGATATCTTCTTTATTCCAAATCAATTTTCCAAAAATATGATCAACAATATATATATTAACCAATTCTCGGACTCAACAAAGAAGAGAAAGGTGATGAATGATAAGAGCTCCAGTAGTGGAGACCATGGAGAAAGGAATCCTCAATTTCCATCATGCGGGAAATGTGGAAGGAGACACCCAGGATAGTGTCTCAATGGGACAAATAAATGCTTTAAGTGTGGAAAGGAAGGACATAAAGTGAATAATTGTCAAAAAAATGAAGAGTACTATGGAAGAAGATAAAAATGGTCCCAAAAATCCATTTACAGTCATTTGTTGTAAATGTAGGGGACCTGGCCATTACCCGAGTGAATGCCCTATTATATAGGATATTTTTTTGGTCAAAGAAGAATCTATGTGGGAATAAATTGTTGGAGAAATGTTTAAAAATTATTAGTGCTCCTTGTTGATGGGTTTACTTTGGAATAATTTTCTCTTGTATTTTTAACCCTGCAGTTTTCCATGTGAGAATGATATTAGAGGAAGAATTATCTTTTCTCTTGTGGATATAGTTATAAATAACCTTTTGGTTTTATATCATCGTTGGGTTTGAGGCAATTATAAGTTATTATAATTTGGGATGAAAATGAAAGGTATGAGATAAGATTTGTGGTTAAATTATGTTATGGTTATTTTGAGTAATTTATCTCATTTTGGTAATGTTATAAAATATAGTTTTTGAAAAAGGACAGCACACAGTCCGTGTGACAACCCGTCGCGTTGGACAGAGTTGTGGGAATCAAACCCACAAACAAAGTGCGATTGGGATTTGTCGCCTACCACTGGACTACGTGAAGTCCCTGGTTAGTGTGACTATTATTTTTAGTTAAATAAGTTTATTGATCAATAATAATTTGATTTGGGATCTTATGTTTTATCAAATGAATACCCTTAGTATAGGAAAATGATTTGGTGATTAAGTGATAAAAGTTATATTGGAAGTTGTTCACTTTGTTGTGAACACTATATGCCCAAAGAAAATAGATTAGTATGGGATTTCATTTGAGGAGTAATGGTGGATTTTTATCTATGTTTTTATTGTGGATTTATAGTGATTTGGGTTATTTATGGAAATGATTAGGTTAATTACTTTTAAGTATGTGACTTTAAGAGTAATTAATGTCATTTGGAGATACAATTTAATGTGGAAGACTACATTCTTATATGTTTTGGGTTACAATATTATTATGGATTATATTGAATGATTTTAAGGACAATTGATTATTAAATGGTATTTATTTAACATTGGGGTATTGATTGTTTAATTTTAGAAATTAAGATTAGTGTTTTATTTCCCTAATGGAATATCCATTTGGGGGATCATCAGATATTATAATAACCATTTTGGTTTTGATTAATCTCTAAATACAAGTTAAATATATAGTTTATCCTACATGGATCATGTATATCTATAGAAGTTTATTCTAGCTCTTCCATTGTGACCAAGTCTTCTTGAATACTCATTGTTCAAAAAAATGATTTAGTGGTAAAAATTTATTAAAGAATGAAACTCTACTTAAAAATTAAGTATATCTCATTATGTTCTTAGTAAATATAATAAATTAATTCCTCGTCCTTATCTAATGTAACTTAAAACAAAAAATGTTGTCAGTTTACTTTTCCTACTGGGAGACTAATGACCGTTTGTCCCAACACAAGTTTGTGATTTTCTTATTGTTAACTTTCTCCTGGTCATGTTTTCTATCCCTCTCCATCAGAACTTAACCCTTAGTTTATCGTCCATATCCATGTTTTCCAACATGGAATCCTAGTATTGGTTATCTTGGGTGACCTTTATACCTCTCTTCCTTTCTTTTAAAGTGATAGTTTTATTGACTCTTTTTCCGATGTGGGACTTTCCATTATATTCTCAAGCAATTTTTTAAAAAAATTCCGAGGATTCAATTTAGTGAAGGAGGGGAGAATGTAACACCCCAAGCTTCCACAGTACGTTTCCCTTTGAATAATGCAATGGCGTGCAATGTACACAACTTCGAGATTCTAACACACCACAACCAATCAAACTAGCCGTTATGAATAGTAATAACTACTTTTTGAAATTTTATAAATTTTATCTTTCTAAATGGACTTCATTTTTGGATTTTTAATATTGAAATTACCTTAGGGTGAATTTTTTGTACTTTTCGGATAAATTCCATATTTTGATGAATAGTGAAAATTACTGAATTTTAATTAAAAAAACTTTTTTAATTGAAATAATTAATAGTGATAAATTATTAATTTGAGTGGTTTAAAATTATATTTGGAATATATTTTTACCATTTAATACAATGTTGTTCATTGGATCTAATTTCAAATTTAAACCAGACATAAACAAGTGTCAATCTTTTGATAGTTATTATCTCTAAAAAACACGCTATTTGTTTTGACGACGGGAATTAATTTTTAAATTAATTAATGCAACTGATATGTTTTGAATTTGGTAAAATAGACATCATTTTTGAATTCATAATATCAAATATTTCTTTGGCCTAATATTTGGTATTTTTCTGGAAACTTTCATTTTTTGATGAATAGTGAAACCACTAAGTGGTAGTTAAAAAACTGAATTTTTCATAAAACTTAATTTTATCGATTCTGTGAGTGGAATTTCGAAAATTCGAGAGACACGGTTAATATCAAGGAGTAAATTCTGGTTCAATGAGATGAAAATAATTTTTGTTGAATAGTAACTTTTTACTTTTATTTACCACGGTTAAAAGTAAATAGGGTAATTAAGGATAAAAATGATATTAATATTATCCTAACACATGTCCTAATTCTATTGGAAAAATGTATCTCGACCAAAAACAACCTTAGGAGTAAAATATTATCATTTAGGTCCACTTGTTTTAGATTAGGACATTTATTATTATTTAATTCAAAGAAGAGTTAAAAGAGTTAAAATCAATGTTTATTTACTAAAACATTTTTAATATACGGTTATACATAAGATAAATTCGATTTTAAATTCTCATTAGAAATATAAAAATATTTCCTAGATAATTTTGTTTTATTTATAATGTTTACACATTAAATAATATAATTTATTTATGACACAATGGTGATGTAGTAATTACCTAATTAATGAAATATTAAAATAATTGATATTATAAATATCAAAATAAATGTAATTTGAGACTTCTTATGAATTCCACTAATTTTATAGGTTAATATGAAATATTAGTATTGATTATATAAATTTTGTTCGAAGTAATAATGCTCTTATGAATTTATCAAAAACAAAATACCCAATAGTGTCAAAATTGACATAAAAGTGTTTTTAAAAAAAATATTATATTATTAATTTATATTCAATTCCTAAAAATATAAGGTTCATCCAAGAGAATTATATCATGATATTTGTATCATTAATGGACCTTTTGGGGGTTTCTTGGATGTATATGTTAAGTTTATTAACCATATCATATAAAAATACAAAGAGACATTGTAAAAGTGAAACTAATTAACTAAGAGTTAATACTTAAAGATAAGGTTAATATAATGACCCAAACCTTTCTAAATTCTATTGGTTGAGTGGTTTTCGACCCATATCCACCTTAAACTTTAAATAATACACTTTGGAGCCATTAGAAACCGAATATTAATTTATTATAAAATAATATTTTAGCTTTTCCAAAGGTGCCCCTCACCCCTCTTATAAAAGGAAACTCCCCCTTCTCACTAATTCACACATTAAAAGCCTTTTGGATCGGCCCAAACCTGCCCAAATACTCTCGAAACTTCCCTCAATACAACTTAGAGGCCTTAGTGTTATCAGAAAGACAACCTAAAGAGCCCTTTTGATCAAATCAAAAGGAAGAACCTGAAGAAGAGGTAATGTTTTCACCACCATCTTTCAAGTTCCTTTCATCTTCAACTTCTTCTTTCTTTTTTATTTCTATTATAAAATAATAACTCCAGTATATTTTATATACTGTGATGTTATTATAAATTTGGTACAACCATATTCAGTATTCTATCCATCCTTTGAATGGCATGTCACCATACGTGCGTACGTACGGCTTACCGTCTCCACGACGTGGTGTAATTGTCATTCAATAAATTATTATTTGGATGGGTATAATAATGATGTTTAATTCATGTAAATAATAAATATAACATTATAATTATTCTTTCTATATGATATACCATCCAATTATATATTATTTTAACATCAAAAGAATGATATTGTCTCTCGTGCGTACGTACGGACTACCGTCTCCACGAACGCAATGAGATTCAATCTCCATCGTATCCATTCAAGTATAATTCTCATTTGATGATTAAAAATAATGTTTAAGGACTTGATATAATTCTGGATATGAATATTATACAACCTATCCATAACAAACACGGCTTACGTAACAAAGAATATAAAGGAAAACAAGTAAGTTAACACCCAAAATGACTATAATACTAAGATATTATTAACAAATCAATGTTAAAATATCATATATGATATCATATTAATGTAAATGATTCTTGTATAATTAAATAACAATTATTTAACCATAAAAAAGGAGTTTAACCTACCGTCGACTAATGAAAAAGTACAAAGTAAGGGGTTTCTTATCTCACTTTTAATTCCGTGAGAATTCTATTGTTCACCACTTATTTATTACATGTGGTGTGTGTACTGCCCATGTTTGTATTAATTGTGTAATATAATTTAGTTAATGTATATTTACATCATAATTTTATGATCCTTCTTTCATGGTTTTATGTTTTTTATGTTACCAAATCAATAAGGGAGTTTGAAATTTCAATTTCCACTCATTCGGCTTTACGAATACTTCATTGATTATTTATTCCAAGATTATGTATAGAATCACTATTCATTTGATTATGTCATAAATTCCACTACCCTTTCTGTGGATATACTTTTAATACACATAATCACTCCATTTATAAATTATTAGGTCATCGGTATGAACTTGATAAGAGTAATTTTTACTCAATCTCGATTTGATGAGTTAAACATCCAATTCATTGGTGTTGTTTTTACAAGAATATGTGTGAATGTCCTTTGATTGTTTTACACTGAATATCCAATCATATTGAGTGTATTTATATTTTTCACTCATAATTATGTCGTTTATTTATCCTTAACCTAAGGATACGACCTTTATGATAGATTTCATCTCAATTTACATTCCATTGATACTTCTTTGTTGTTATACACCAAATCACTTTTATGTGGTGTATATAATGTACTTTGACATAGTATATCATGAATCCCTTTATTCTCATGATATTACAAAGTTTTGATTACCTCAATTATTTGTATTCAAGTGTCTCTCTTTTGGTTAGAAACTTTAACTAAAATACCATTTTTAAATTTTTTAAATACTTATTCTTCTAAATATTTATCATTAATGTCCATGTTTTAAAAATGGTTTTAAATATTTATTTATATGGACATTAAAGTTTTAAAATTAAAAATCCTTTTAAAAGTTTCAATGTGGTATGGGACACTTTTATTCTAAAATCTATTTTAAATGGATTCTTGAAAAATAGTGTGAATTTTAAATGATTTCAAGAAAAAGGGGGGATATTTCACTCTAATTGATTTGATGATTATTTTCATCTATGTCAGAACCCTTTATCATTCTCGATTGAGGTTAATATGATACAATACAATCTTCCATATTATATCGAATGAGTTATTTTTGACTGTGTATGTGCTATTTTTATACCATTCATGGTTTGTGGATAAAGTATTGACATTTCGTATGCTAGTTTTAATACGAATGTTTATGTTATGTTTAAAACTTTTCATATATGGAATGCATTGGACTTAGTACGTGATGGGTGGAGCCCGCTATAGCTCCTCGATGCATCGGTAGGTATCATGAGACAAACTAGTGTCTTGGCATGAGGCATTGACAAAATCTTATTTGTAGTCTTGGCATGAGGCCTTGGCTCTGTGGTTATGATAGTCTAGCATCTTGCATTCCGTCATTATGAAAGTGGTTATTAATATTCTCATGTGATTATTTGACTAATAGAATATCCTTGTGAATAAGTAAATGGAATTATTTTATTTTATCCATGCCATATTATTCTTAAGTTAAAGTTTAAAAGGATTTTATTTTAGTTATACATTGCCTTAAATTTTTATGTTTATTTATGAAAGTTTCCGCTATATTGTTATCCTTACTGAGCATCTGAGCTCACCCATTTCAATGTTTGATTTTTCCCAGGATGTGAAGAAGTATTTTATGAATGACCTGCAGGGATAGTATGAGGCGATATGAAGACAATATTTTGTTTTTGTTTTTCACTTATTGATGTAATGTAAACTTTATGAATATATCTAGTGTTTCTAATGCTACTAAACTAATCAGTCTTTTGAGACTTGATCTTTCTTGTGATCATGCCAAAGTTATGTAATAATGCACTGAATCTGGGTATCTAGGTTCGGGGCATTACAATAACCTTTACGTGAAGTGATCGTCATGGTTTAAAATTATTGTCTAGGGAACTCCATGGATTTTTACTCCCTCCTTCACATAGAGACATCCCAAACTCTCCACTAATCTCTGCTCATGGATGGTTTGGAAGTGGGTCAACATAGTGAGCTAGTTTATAATCACTTAAAGAGTGTGGTTACATCTCACTAATCATGTAACCCCCACCCTGAAAACCAAAAAGACACCATCCCATTTTTACTGCAATCTTGGTACCCCATTCTTCACCTACTAATAGGTGGGACATTAAGAGCTAGAGTTTGAAATATTCTACAACATCCATGGATTCCCAAACTGATTCCCAAGGATCTTGGTACATAAACACCTATTGTATGTGTACTAACATAGTAAATCAACCTCCTTAGTAGGTCCTCTCATTTCTTGACTAGTTTCATAACCCATCCTTGAACCAGGATGAAGTACTTCCCCCTTTAGAAAATCCATCAAAACATGTCTAGTAGATACATGGTTATGAAAGACCTCACATTAAATTTCCCCAAGTAGTGTCTCCCTGGATCGTTGAAGAAGCAAAAAAAGGCAATATCCATTGACTTTACATATGCTAAACCATCCTCACAATCAAGGTAAAACTGAAAAGTGGTCAACATCCCTTTCACCTCACTCAAAAATAGCATATGGAAAACATCCCTATAAACATTTTACAATATGGGATTTCCCGTAGGTGTATCTAAAGCTAGCACTACCTAAACCTTAGTTTAGTTTACTCTCACTCCCATGTCTGAGAAGCTATAACCCAAGAAGTAGACATCCATAATCTATAATTAATACATTAAGAGCTTATTATAAAGTTAGTACTCTCAGAGCATGAATAGAACCATCTTCAAGTGTCTCATGTGATCCACCATTGATTCCATGTACATGAGGGTACCATCAAAGAAGACTACCATGAATCAATCCAAGATGTTTTGAATGATCTATTCCATAAGTCTAACAACATGTTTGGTCATTCAACATCCCGAAACATGTTAGTATGAACTCAAAGAAACTGTAGTGGCTTTATAAATTCAGCTTTAATACATCCTCCTCTCAAACTTGGAGCTGCTGATAACCTGTCCAAAGGTCAAACTTTGAGAACGCCTTTTACTTTAACCACTAGTAGAAGGTGTCATTGATTTTTCATGGGTGGAAACACCTTTCTTGATAGTCACCTAATTATTGTGATTTCAATCCAAACCTAACCTCAAGATATCATCCACATCCTAGGCAAACTAAACTGGGATTCTCAAAGAAATGTAGTGGGTTTAAAAAATCCTCTACTCTATAGACTCAATAACCTCACCAATATTACTCATCGCTACATGGGTTCATATGATATACTAACATAGATATTGGTTCATCAATTACGTAAGTTCATAAAAAACAAACTATCGATATGGATTTAAATATATTACAACCTTGGAGAAAAATTATATGTACCTCTCCAATAAAGAAAGAAGTGGTAGCTCATAGGATCCACTACGCCAAGGGTCATAGTAGCCAACTAATAAGAAATTATTTGTATCCTTCTACAAATCATCTCATTCTTCTCTATTTGTATTCCTTCTTATCAAATAGGGGTAAATTATATCTCACTTTCTTGGGTACACTAAAACCCTCATTTGTAGCAGAAAATTAGGCATGGATAGTAGGAAATTAGTCCATATAAAGGAAAAAATTTTAGGGACTCACTATCAGCTACAGAAATATTATATGAAAATATCTCTATCCTCCCAAAGTTAGGTCACACTATTAGTAAAAGTGTGTGATCATTGATCCTCTTCACATGAGAATTTAAACATAAGTTTTGTGCTAAAAGTATCCAATAGTATTTATAGTCCAAGAAACAAGGGCTATGTCCAATGAATTTGTTTTGACCACATACCAAAACTGTATTTGGAATAAAAAATATATAGTTCATACCTCGATCGCACCTAGAGCCTCGAGGTCACAAGCCTCTACTACATGAATCCATCTATCCTTTTCTTGTGTTTTCTTTATAAACAACATCTTATTTAACTCTTTAACACATCAAAATGATGTGAAACATACAATTTAAGGTAACTCATCCACCACACCTCGACACTATCCACTTTCATTTCTAGTAAATTACCCACGTCATTTTAGAGCATGTCACAAGAACATGTCTTGGTGGGTGAAGTTTCACTCTTCCTTTCATGTCTGAATCCATGTAAAACATCACCAAAACAAATATATATTGATGTCGGGAGTCACCCTATATAATTATTACCACCAAACCCACCACTTAGAGGGTCCATATCCAAGATGGACATTCACACCACAAGATTATTCTGGTCTTCTACTACCTAAGAAATCATTATGGATCACCATGAAACGCAATAGGTCTCTATCACTAAAACCTATGATGTGTAATCAATATAGGTTCATCATCTTCTAGTACCATAGAAACCTACTTTTAATCCACTATGAATAATAATTTTTATCATGAAAATCTGGTTATTTTGGGTCCACACAACCCAGAAAACTCAGACCACTGCCTCAAGCCAATCCTCCTCTACCTGAGAGTCTGGTTCATCTCAAAACCTGAGTGGTTTCTATTATTGAAGATCATGCAATGTTATAAGCTTGAGAACACCATATTCATGTCCAAGGTCCATCCACTTCTCAAATTTAATATGATCATACTCTTTGAATATTACAGGAGGGTCCATACACTGCTCAATAGGTGGTAGCACTACCCTGTGCATGCCTGGAAGAAACACTTCTTGAGTGGGTCCCACAACTGAGACTTCATCACTCAACTGGTCTTCATTACAATAATATCTTGAAATCATACATGGCTATCATCATAGAGGCATATTAAAAATTATAAATACATACCATGGTCACAAAATATATCTATGGAGCTGACTCAAGAAGGACATCGAAACCACAACCCATTTCGATATGATGAAAATAGCAATGCTTTCCCTGCAATCAGTGTCTACATGTATCAAGTAAACAAGAAGGTTATTAGATTCTTGGTGAATAGATACATCTATCTTCACACCAACACTATATTCCCTAGCCTAAGATCCAAACTAAATACACTTTAACACTATTTCTCTAATTCCTAAAACAAACCTCACGACTAGATCATCCCAAAACTATGGTCCTGGGATGAATCGTTCTTATACCACTCTATCTAAAACCGACCCACCGGGGCCTGGATGGATGGTATCAAGCTGAGGGTGACACCCCAATCCCTCCTTTAATAGGGTAGGGTCTATCGACTAGTACGGAGAAGGAATAAAATGAAATGGGAGGCCTTCACCTAATATACCTACACACATGAACCCAACCATCTCCATAAAAAAATTCATAGGTATAATAAAAGATGGAAACATCTACAATATAATTGTTCCTGAAAACCCCTCATCAAAATAAATCAAAGTATGATAATATAAAACCAAAGGATGAAGGGAAAAATACACACCCAATTAGATGCAAGTTCATAACCTAACAACAACTGGAAGAGAAAAACGGAACAACTAAAGAGTTCCTAACTCTTGATCTCTATGTTCAACCTCATAACGAGGTCAATGCACCCAAGTACCACAATGCTCCAAAGAATCATCATAAATATTCATTTCAACTTCATTGGAAATGATATGTGTGGGAAAATCCAATGTAGGGTGAGTATAAATATACCTAGTAAGGCATCCCGAAATTACCAAACACAAAGCATATCATTGCCATCAAGGTATGTCAATTAGAAAATGAGACACATCCATAATCATAACTTCCATAACCTAGATATGCTCAAAAAAATCCCAAATGAAGAGAGAAATATGACCTATATTTTCATATCCCATCTAATAATGATTAGTAAACCTTTATATCCAAAGTTCTATCTCCAATGCCCATCATCATGTGCAACCACATAAGAATATATGTGGAGGGCCCACAACTCACCCCCACACTCCATAGCTAAAGGAAACACTCTCCAGACATGAATCTAATGTATAATCTAATTAATACATGTGGAGATCCCACACCTTGCCCCTAAAATCCATAGATGAGGGAGAACAAACTCTAATAGGGGACCAACTCCCAACTGAAGATTTAAGAAATGGGAGTTACACTCCATAGATAGGGGACTTACACCCAATATAGTATGGGGTTGCCAAACCTAACTATTTAAACAGAATGGGGAACCTATACCCTATTCTGATAGGTTGGTTTCCAACACCAGTACCACTTTTATGATCAAAATTGATTGATGTTACATGAGTAAAGAGTATGGGGACATAGTACCTAGTTTGATAGGGTGTTTCCAACCCCAAAGTCTCTCTACGGATCAAACCTGATCACTTCCATCTACCAAGCATCATTAAAAGAATCATCGTGATTGTATCACCTTATATCATATTTTTGATTCGAAAACCAATACCACAATTGAGTTCTATAGATAAAAATAATCAAGATATGCTAATTGTAGGCCCAAATACAATCTCAAATAATGAGATACATAATATAGAATAACAAGTGATCAAAATTTCCCTAAAGTAGCATATGAAGTCACTCTAAAACATTCCATTTCTTGAAATATCACAAGGTATGTATTCTTCTAAATACATAGTGTGTCCATTGGGGGTACACGGTGTGTAGCTATCATCCTAAAACTCGGCATGAAATCTTTTCTAGCTTGTTTACTACATCCCATACTCATGTACTATATTTTATTCTCATGTACACCGGTCATGTCTATGTACTTTTCAAAGTACATGGTGTGTTCCCTGCCACACATGGAACATGGGGCCACATGGTCTCATTGGAAAGTACTCCATGTACATATTGATCCATCCTCCAAGGTATACATGGCATATGATCCAATGAACATGGAATATATGCACACATGGATACCTAGTCATGTATTCCCTATATACATAGAGATTATCGGCTAAGTTTCAAGTGGTGTGTAGGCCCCACCACATGGAATGTGAAACTCTTCTCCATGTGTAAACCCAAGACTCCACTCAGAGGGGACTACACGGAATGGGTTAATCGTACAATATGTCATATAATTTGGATTTTCTCATAACCATTGATTCTTCACACATCTTCCAACCCCACCACTATTTTCATTTAATCTACCTCAAATCATGTCAAGGAGTGTGGATCTTTGGCCGACCATGCTTGATATATCACCAGTGTCCATATTTCATCCATTCAAACATATTATGGAATTTCCTCGTCACACTATGCCCCTGGTATACCTCTCCCATTGATGGAATCCATAAAACTAGCACCTAATATGTTCCTAGATTTCTTGTGGTCGTTATCACTCCCTGATCTTGTCTCCAATCCCCAAAATGGTCCCATGATATTAATCCATTACACCAAATTACGATTTCATAATTATTGTTTATTGGGTATTTGTTAAACCACTATCCAAATGGCATATAGATGTTCATCACATGATTAAATGTGGGATAAAATCACAAAACACATAAAAGGAATGAACCTCATTCATTTTTTAGGTTGTTCTCAATTCATTTTTTAGAATGAAGAGAGAAGAACCAATAAATATCAAGAATCTATCATCAATTCCAAACTAAATAAGATAGTCCCGAACACACAAATCAATGGTTGACCTATAAATCAAATCGTTGGGATATTTTATTTCTGTTTGACATGGGATAGACAAACATGAATAAATACACATAAAACAAATTTCCTACTTTAGGTTTAGATCAATAACTGACAAATAATAGTCGCTTCTTGTAGTCATTGGAGTGATCAACTAACCTTTTCATCATATATGATTGTAGGGATGTTGATCCATTAGACTACGACCCATCGTCACCCTAAATCTCTCCTCCAAAATTCCTTCTCAACTCCCTAGGGTTGCGCAGCTGACCCAAGTATTTTCCTACAACCGGGTTTAAATATGAGGGAGCTAAGTAATGGATGAATAATAACTAATAAATTAATAAATTTATTTATTTATTTATTATTCTCTTATACCTACAAATAAGCTAAAAATAGAAAACACACCATCTTTATGTTGTTCCTTTGGTAAAACCTTCATTACAGATTTAATGGTAGTTTGAGAATCCCTATACAAGACACCATTCAGAATTTATTCCATTATTTCCAAAAAATTATCACGTGTGACATAATATATTTAATATTTTTATTATAAAACTAGTGGGCCTCCCCAAGCCCCAAAATTTCATGTTAACTCAACAACTGTCTTTGAAAATATTCCTAAAAATATTCCAATGTCTTCTAAGGAAAATGGATTCCTTATAAATATAAACAAACCAAAAATATCTTTATGAATGTACACTAAACCAATTGATATGCAGTAAAAACATATACACAGAAGACATAATCAATTTCAAGTCCAATAGGTCCTAAAATAAGTAATAATAGATAAATAATGGGTGATGTATCAAACATGACCTCCATCCATCACATCATCAGCTACAACATAGTCATGGGTTCTAACCCACCAGTACATGCAATCTCAGTTTTCCAAAATTCTCAATTTAATAACCTCATAACTACAATAGAATTAATGAAAGGGGTCTAACCATAGATATAATGTGTGTAGACAGTAGGAATATCTTCTTGTAAAATTTCTAGCTGGATGAATTTTTTATGTGATTGCAAACTAAAAATTCTAAAAACTAAACAAGTAATTATGTGGACTAAAACTAAAATAATGAAAGAAGTTTGTGGAGATTCTAGTGTCAGAGTTACTATTCTAATTCTAGTTTAAGAAATTCCAATTATTAAAATCCCATATCTAAATATATATTCATTTAATTATCAATGATTCCAAATTTAATTAAAATATTATTAATTATCATTCCCTAATGTTAGACATGTAACATTTTTGTTCTTAAAATGTTCTTAAAATCCTATTTTTTTGTTATATTTCATAATCCCTGTTTTTGAAATTAATATTTATTAAACATTATTTTAAAACTTGTACATGAAATAGGTCATTTGTAAGGGTAAGTGACCTCTAACCTTATGTAGAGAGATTTTTGGGGAGTTATGTAATGGAAAATCCCATTTTGTTCGAACTACATAACGGTAAAAGATTCACTAAATAATGGTAAAAGTATTTTTTTTCTATGGGATGTATAAAGGTAAGTACCTATGTTGATGTCCTATATAAGGGAAGTGAACCAGTTCATTTTATTTGTAATTTTAAGGAATGAAATACATAAAGGTAACCTTGTATTTTCAAAGGATGTGTAATGGTACCACTTTCATCAAATAAGTGTAAGATTCCATTTACAAAGGTTTTTAAGGGTATATAAAGCTCTGAATAAAGGTAAAGTGATCTACGTAAAATTAAACTCACCTTTTCTAAGGTTGTGTGATGGTGCCACAACCACTTTATATCAGTAACATCCCATTTAAAAAGGATTTATAAGGGTACCTATAGTGTTGTGTAAATGTAGGGTGATCTATTTGAGGGTAAAAATTCCATTTCAAATGATGCATAATGGAAACCATCTACCCTTAGACAACACATATGAGCTATGTAAGGGAAAACCATATTACCATTACATAGTTCCCATTTTTGGAAAAAGTGATTTAAACCCCTTCCCGTTCATTTATTCTTCACTATCTCAACCCTATAACACATTTTTGACAATATTTAAATCCTAAAATTGGGTAATTAATTCCCTTAACTTGTATAGAGTTCATGACTAATGTTTTTGGAAGATTATAACACCCCCTAATTATGAATTGGTTAAAAGACAAATTAAATTGATACATTAATTTTTGGTTTTTAGTATTATGACTCTATACATGGAAATCCTTCTTGAAAAAATATAAACACTTCTACCATTATTTTTTGAATACCCTCTTGAGTCTAAGAAGCCCAGAGTTCATTTACACAAGATTTGAAAATTCCTACTCAACCAATTTGATAACAACTTTTAGTTTCTAGTCATGAAGAAACTTATTATCTCCTCTCCTTTATTTAGTGTGGTGTTTTAATGAGGGAAGAATACAATTAGGAATTTATATTACTTTTCCCTTCTTTAATGAGTGACTATAAATCCAATTCTTCATTTCCATATAATGAAATTGGATAAATTTTACTCAAATTATATTAGTCTAGAAATTATAATAGAGTGATAAAATATTAGTATATCATGTTTATCTAATATTATTCTAGAGAGATAAAAAAATTATTATATGAAAATTGTAATTTTCTAAAAGAAATAAAAGGTTAAAAGATGATTTGGTTTAAAGAGATAACTTAGAATTATGTATGAGAGAAATGATATTATCACATGTGGTAATTTATTTGTTTTTGGAAATGTACTAGTTGGAATTGGTTTTAGGAATCCTTGGTGAGTGGTTTGTGCCGATGAAAATGTGGGCATTGTCCGAGTGATGTTTTCTTGATGAACCTTGAAGTCCTTCATCAAAGATATCAAGGTAGTAAGTTACTTAATTTTTTATGGATCACATTTATAAATGTGTATTTAGTATAATCTTTATGTTTTTAGAACTTCTTTACCGTACCTGATCATTATATCATGCGGGTGTGTGGGGTGGTCATGGGACCTGTTATGATATTTTATTCCATGAGTATTACTAGTGTATCTTGTTTCCAAGTTTGATTCTGATCACATGTCATTGTATGTTTCTATTATATTATCATGATGATGTGTTATGACTACCTTGTATGATCTAACCTATTATGTGTGTAACCATTCCTTTGATGTTATTCTTGGCACTTGATACAGGTGGACCACAGTGCAAAGTTCATTCCTTAAATGGGGAGTTCTCATGGATTGAGATGACGAAGATTGTGGACATGATCATAGGTTATGATTATGGAATTTTAGGGGCCTGGCCTAAGGTAGCACGTCGGAGGAACAACAAATTGAGGGGCTGACCTAGGGAATAGATAGGGTATAGAGGTCCAGAGGCCTAACATGTTATGGAGCTAGGATATGATGGTATGGGGGATTAATCAGACTTGATGCCTTGAGACTATTGGGAGATAGTATATAATACTAGTGGATTATTGTTTCTTAGTTTTTACATCCTATGATTATCTTATCAGTATGGATCTAAACCAGGTACTCTTAGGGTAAATCATATCTTAGTTAGTACATGACCACTCAGTGTGTTATATGGTGTTATTTTTATGGTTAAACATTTATTATTGTTATAGAATACACTTATTATACTTGAGAACACTTGTTAAGGACATAGTGATGGTGTTCTACTGGATTTATTAATCACACCCTGTATGGGAATTTTGATGTGCATACATACTTCATGTATAGGGATCTGAGTAAGCGATAGGGGCCCATAGATGATGGTTGAGTAGAGTAGCATAGAGATGGTAGCGGATGGAGATTGACTTTATAAGAAAAACTAATTTATTTACTAGTTATTTGATTCTTTTATTACTCTGATTTGGATTTACACTTTTGGATCATGTTTATTGCCTATATAACACATGTACCTTTTTATTGTTTTATTTTCTTCAAGATTACTCTGATTGTTTATTATATTTTATATTATTAATTCTTCGACCTATGATATTATACTGATGTTATAGTCTACCCAATGATAGACTTAGACCCTCACTGCTAGTTGGAGGCCTCTTGCACATGGGGAGGCACACATAAAGATGTGTGGCACTCAAGTTTGGAACCATTGATTTAGGTCAGGATGTTGAAAAATGGTATTAGATGACATTTTTTAAATTTTATTTTTATATTGACCTAGGATATGGTAGAAATGAGACAGTTTTGTAGGACTTGGGTATGGTATTTTCCATTCTCCTAGGAATCATCTGTGTAATGCACCTCTAATTTACCATGGATGGGATTTCTATTACAGTTTTATTAGATTTTTTAGTGTGTTCATGCATCATTACTAGGAATGTAGGATCTAATTCCATATATATACATGTTTTTGTTTTTGTATATTAGTTCTTTAATTTAGTGTCGTAAATTGTGCTATCTATTCATAAAAGACTTTTAGTCTCTATTGTGTGATTTTTTTCCTTCCTATTATGATATATCTCTATTGTCAGTAATTATATGAACTAAGAAAGATTTTATGTTTTATTATATTTCTTATGGTTATGAATAACATGTAGGGATGAGACTTGGGTTAGTGCTAGGTGGGTTGTTCCTTTGGTTATAGATAGACTCTAAGGTAAACCTCTGTGTGGTCCCTTAGACTGGTTAATATATAATGGGTAAAATTTTCATGCTTACCTTTGTGATATAGAAGATGTTTGCCCATAGAAGACTGATGGGAAAAACAACTAATGTTGGTTAAGGTGATCCTGATGCTCCTATTCTACCATATGTTTTATAGGTGGTTTTTGTAGAGAACACTCCCGCATCTGATCCAGTGTTGTTGGAAGTAGGATCACTCTTCTGTGGAGTCCTTACATTGAGAACCATGGTCAACTACGCCAGGTATTTTTATCTCCATCATCATATAGCTTTTTAGGGAACTAGAATACCCTAGGATGATGAATATTTAGGGGATATAATCAAGGTTATCATCAATGTTGTTGATAGGAAAAATGATAGGATATTGAATATGGAAGAATTCTTGTTATAGTGACCCACTAGGCATTAGTGGGGAATCATGATACAAGATGGTTAATATGATGGACTCACTTGAGAGGGTTTAAAAGACATATTAACTGGGGTATTCTTTCTTGACATTCTGAATATTGACCAAGAATATGAGTTTATGGAGCTATAAAAGGGTCAAGCACATGAACTTATTATACAGTTTGGGACTCAGGAGGGTGGACCTTCTACTGCTGTGGTGAGTACCTTTTCTAATAATGGGAATAGAAATACCAAGGACACATAGTAGAGTAGTGGTATACAGGCGGAGCAGAGTTTAACCCAGTTTCTTCATGAGGCGACCAAGGCCTAATCAACATCTTATAGTAATTGTAGAAAATGTGAAAATATGGTCTCTCTATAAAAATTTTATGTATATATATTTGATCTTGGTATTTATTAATGGGGTATGGAATATATAGTCATGGAACTAGGGATCTTTTCAGGGTCCTCATTATTAGACTCATATGATGACTTAGACTATTCATGTGTCTCACAGGCAGGGTCATAGAGATGAGTAATGTCATTTTTATGCAAAAAAATAGACACCGGCTGATGGTAGTGAGGGACCATCTACTCTATGAGTTATATTTTTTCTCACATATATTGTACCTACCACCTTGTTTGATACTTCTGATTCTCATTCCTTCGTATCTATACAAGTAGTTTTTGGAAATTACATACCGGTCCAATTTCCTTTGAGTTATTTTCCCATGACAACATTGTTGGGAACAAAAGTTGACTATCTTTAATAATGACTAGATCTTACTATATTCATCACCATATAATTAAATCTATGGGACTTCATGATACAAGAGATTATGATATTCGATGTGATTCTTATTCTGGACTGGATTACCCACTTCCAAGATCATATTGATTTCTATTTCATATGGGTATCATTTACTTAACTGAAGGGAGAGAGTTTCTTGATGAATATATAATGGAAACTAAGAGTGATTAGAATTAATCTATCCTTGAGATAACTCAAGATGATCATGTAATATATGCTGGTCTTGGATCTTTCAGTTGGATTAGTGGAAATCCTCTTAAATTTTTCCTCCATTCGTGGATCTCTATTAAGATGTCTTTCCAGAAAAATTCACCGGATTTCCTTCTAAAAGATAAGTTCAATTTGAGATATATATTTTGTCGATTGAACATCACATTTCAATGATGTATATAAATTAGATCAAGGAGAAACTTGGAAACTTATAGAAAAATGGATTAATCGGGTTGAGTACTTCACCATTGGGTAAACATGCCTTGTTCTCCAGGAAGGTGGATGATAGTCTTTCAATTTTCATTGATTATTGAAAATTAAATCTAATGAAGATAAATAGTTGATATCATTTATCTAGGATCAATTATCCTTTCAATTAGTTATGAGGATCTCTATAGTTATCCAAGATCGATCTTCAATCAGGATACCCCCATTTGTGGGTTAGGGAGGATGACATCTTAAAGATGACATTTCAGATAAAGCTTGGCCTGTAAAAGTAATTTGTGATATCATTCAGATTTATGAACACACCAAAAGTTCTCCTGGATCTCATGAATATGATCTTTCACTCTTACCAAGACTCTTTCATTATTTTTTTCATTGATAACATCAACATCGACTCACTGACCCCAGAGTAGCATGTAAGAAATCATGAGATAGTCATGAGTATGCTTCAACAACATCATATTATACCAATCTATTGAAGTATAACTTATTTATTTTTGAGTAAAATATCTTAGGGAATGTAGTGTATGAGATAGGTACATCCATGGACCTAAAGAAAGTGGTGGCAGTGATGTCTTGGACATGTACTTTTAATGTGTTCGAGATCAAGAAATTTCAGATATTATGGGGATATTACTGATTTTTATCTAGGACTTAGGCTAATTATCATCTCCTATGATTGTGTTGATAAAGAAGACGGAAATTTTATAGTGGTCAGACTAGTGTGAGGAGGCATTTCTTGAGATGAAATGAAGGTTGACTACTTATCCAATACTGATACTTACCAAGCCTGGGATTGGTTATATGGTATACTATGATGCATCAGGTGTTTTATTGTGAATGGTACCAATATAGAGAGACCATTTGGAATATTATGGGTTGTGATAGATGTGACCCCATGAGAAGAACTACCCCACTCATGACTAAGAGATAGTAGTTATGGTTTATGATTTGAAGTGTTGGAAACACTACCTCTTTAGCAAGAGATTTTTTTTTCTACACTGACCATAAGGGCCTTTTATATATCTTCACACAAAGGGACCTGAACCTAAGGAAGATTCATGGGGTAGAGTATCTTTAAAATTTTTAATTTGATATAGCTTATACACTAGGGAAACGTAATGTCATTGTGGCACTTGATGAGATTGATGGAAAAATAGTGTATGGATGCTTATAAGGATTGTGTATTGATGAATTTGATCCCTTGGTGGTAGCATCTTATATATTAGATTAGGTAAAGGCTATAGGAGGTATATCTAGAGTGTGATGTGATACAGGAACAACCAGATTGTGGTGACCTAATACCTTATTGGTCGTTGAATAACAGGGATGTGATTTTTATGTGTGGGAGAGTAGTATTCCCTACTTCAATAGGGGATGAGATGATGAGGGGCTTACATAACTCTATATGGGTGGTAAATCATGGTGAAAAAAAGATATACCATGAGGTTAGGAAATAGTTTTGGTGGATAGGGATGAAAATGGACATCAAAGGGTTTATTTCCCATTTCCTTACATGTTAGAGGGTAAATGTTAAGCACCGGTGTCGTATTGGTTTCCTCCAGACACTTACAATGCCCATGTGGAAGTGGTAAGATGAAATGATGTACGTTTTTATAGGGTTACCCAAGACCCTAAGGAATCATGATGTTTATGGGTGATTTTTGATCAGCTGACAAATGTTTCTCACTTCTTACCGATCTGAGAGACACACTCGTTATACGAGCTGGGAATGTTGTTTCTCTGTGATATAATAATATTACACAGAGTTCTATTGCGAATTTTTTCAGATAAGGATTCACATTTCAAATCATTATATTGGATGATCTTGAAAAAAATGATAGGGTCTCAGCTAAGATTAAGAACAACATACCGTCCTCATATAGACATATAGGCAGAGTTGATGATTTTCATAATGGAGGATATGCTATGAGAATGTGTTTTAGACTTTTTTGGATCTTGGTATGATAACCTATCCTTCATGTAGTTCTCTTAAAACTATAGTTACTCGGATTCTATACATATGGAACCATTTGAGGCACTTTATGGATAGCCACGCAGCTCACTATTGTATTGGAATGATGCAGGCCAGGAAGAAGTTGTTGGGCCTAGTTTTGTGAATAAGACCTCATACAGGGTGTATTTGATTAAGAAGTATTTTTTTACTATTCGTAGAATTCAGTGATCGTATTTAGACTAGAGAAGATGGTCTTTAGAGTTCACTATTGATAACAGGGTTTTCTTAAGAGTGTCACCTCTGTTGGGGCACCATCATTTTATGAACCAGGGGAAGCTAGTATCATGGTTTTTTAGACCCTTTGAGATCATCAAGTGTGTTGGGATATTGTTATACCATATAGAACATTATTCTCACTAATATGGTATGCATGATGTATTTTATGTGTCATAAATCATGAGGTTCTTGCCCGATACTACACATGTTATAGGTTGTGAGGGAATTGAGTTAGAGTCGGATGCATCTTATGAGGAGCATCTAGTGTATATTATATATCAGAAAAAGAAAGGATTGTGGGGTAAAATGGTTCCAGTTGTCTAGATCCTATAGAATCATGGATGGATCTAGGAGGAGACTTTGGAGTGGGAGTCTGATGTTCAAGTTTAGTGGACTGATTTATTTGAGAAAAATTTATAGAGACAATTCTAGAAAGATAAATGTCATTATAGGGGTTAATTGTAATGTTATCAATATTTAAATGTTATTAAAACCCACTTTTGAATATATTTTATAATCCCAATATGTGAAATTATTATTTGTTTAAACTTTATTTTTACCCATGTGCACGGCATATGGCCTATATAAGGGTAAGTGTACTCTACCCTTAAACATGGATAATTTTATGGAGCTGAGTAATAGTAATAACTATTTTTCATGAGTTTTTTAGGGTAAAAGTGACACTACATAAGGTTATAATGATTTTTCTATGGGATGATTAAGGGTAAGGATCTATGTCTATTTTTTGTATTAGGGTGATCTAGTACATGCACTGCATAAGGGTAATGCATGACGTATGTAAGGGTAACCTTATATTCTCAAAGGATGTTTAAGTGTACCACATGTTTTGTGTAACTGTAATATTCCATATAAAAAGTATTAATAAGGGTACCTAAAGTGAAATTTAAAGGTACGGTGAGCAGAATAAGGGTAAACTATCCTTTTCAAAGGTTGCATAAGGCTAAGCTCTCATTCACAATGGTTGTGTATGGGTACCTAAAGCACTATATAAAGGTAGGGTGAGCTGTGTAAGGGTAACCTATCCATTTAAAAGGATGCATAAGGGTTATCCTATTCCCTTATATAAAACATATGATCTGTGTAAGGGTAAACCATATTATGCTTTCACAGTACCTTTTTTTAAAAGAATCTTTAAAACCCTTCTATTTCATTTCTTCTTCCTCATCTCGACCATGTAACACATTTTTGAGGATTTTAAAATCCTGATATAATGGAATTAGTTCCCATGAATCATTTAAACTTTAGAAATAATAACTTTGGAATAATATAATGGTCCAAAATTAAGAATCAGTTCAAAGGAAAATTATGTTGTTAATATAATTTTTTGGGTTTAAATATTGTGACTTTTTACACGAAATAATTTCTTGAAAATATCTCAACACTTATTCCATTGTGTTTTGTAGAAATTCTTGAGCTTGAGTATCCCAAGGTTTTTTTATACAAGATCTACAAAGTTCTCTTTGAGTGATTCAAGACCTTCTTCTAGTTTCTAGGCATAGAAAAGCCTATTACTTACTCTCCTTTATTAAGTATGGTGTTTTAAAGAGGGAATAAAACCATGTGTGAATATATATTCCCTTTTACTTATTTAAAAAGTGACTATACACCTAGTTATTCCATTACTTCTGATGAAATTTTATAATTTTTTCCCAAATAATAATAATCTAGAAATTATCGAATAGTGATAAAGAATAATTATCTCAAGATCATCATTGATTATTCTAGAGTGATAAAATTATTATCATATTGAAATTATAATTTTCTCTAAGGTTGAAATGGTTACCACATTATTTTTCTTAAAAGGATAATTTTCAATTATCCATGAGATAAAATATATTATCACATGTGGTATTTTATTTATTTTTAGAAATAAAATAGTTGGAATCGGTTCTAGGAATCCTTAGCAAGTGACTTGAGCTCGTAAACACAAGTCCATGGTTCAGGTAACATTTCATCGATAGACCATTAAGTTCTTTGTCAAATATATCAAGGTAGGAAGTTACTTACCTTTTGGGGATCTTGTCTACACATGTTGTCTTGTTATAATCCATGTGTTTTAAATCCTTGTTTATTGGGATTTATTGTGATCTCATGTTTTTGTGTGTGCGTGTGTGTGGTCCATGTGACCCATTATAATATTTGATACCATGAGTATTACTTGAGTATCTTTTTTCTTTTCTTGATTATGATCACATATAAAATTTATGTTTTTATAATATTCTCATAATGATTTATTGTGTCTACATTATATTATCTACCCTATTATGTGTGTTACCATGACTTCACAGTTGTTCTTGGTACTTGATATAGGTGTAAGGGCATGTTATTTTCATCTCCTATAGGGGGAGTGCTTGTGTCTCGTGATAATGATGAATATGGACTTGAGAACATAGTAGGGTCATGAAGGTCTTGAAGTGTCTAGTGAATTTCATTTATTATGAATGAGAGTGGGGTGGAAGATTTCAATGGGATTAAGGTTTTATAAATATGATGATTGGAGAGTTGGTTCTAATTTCTAAGACCTATGAAAATGGATGCACAGTGTTCAACACACTATAGGGAGTTTTCTGAAAAATATTATTTTTCATATGGGTGTCTTGAAAGTTTTTTTTTTCACTATGTTGTATTATGGATTTTTATAATAACTTTGAATTGATTTTTTTTTAAAAAATTAGCCACACCTAGGCAGTCAAGGGAAGTAACACACACCAAAATGTGGGAAATTGAGCTTAACCCTCAACCAGCAAAACATGGAGGAAGGTATATTGAAAGCAAGAGAACACCCACAGGGGTGAATGGTAGTCTTAGAGGAGCCCCACCATTTGGGGTGGAATGATGGCAGAGGTGGTCCCATGAGCACACCCACAAGGAATAGTATGGGGCAGTACTAGAGAGGGGGAAGAGAGATAATTAAGATAGTTCTACCGCACTGAGTATTATAAAGGAGCAGAGAACATTGACACATTTTGATGTGGGATTGAAAATTTTAAAATATAATAAATCTCCATCATTGATCTCTTTGATTGAAATATCAAGACCATCTGATCGTTCCAACTGAGATATAACTATGTGATCTATTTTAAAAAACTCAGAAAGAATTTTGGTCATATGATCAATTTCCAAGCATTTTCTTCTATCATGAGCTCACCCGAAGCACAGTTTGCCAATGAAGATCCATGTCATGTTGTATGAAGATCATAAGTTGAGCAGTAGTGATTCTAGAAGCTTCTATGATTAAGTTCAATGCCTATAAGTATGAGATGCCAGGCTCATTTTCGATGTTCATTTTTCTCTCACATTCATGTTGAGTTCTTAAGAGATAAGGAGTGTTGTGAACTTTTTGGTTCATGAAGGATCTTGTATAGTTTTGTTTTCATGAGGAAGTCTTGAATACCGAGACTATTTAACATAAGCTTTTCATACTCGAACAGCCTCATGATGAATTGAGTTCTCGGTTTGTGCGAACAGCTTTAAAGAACCACATTACAGTGTAAACTCGCAATGTATTTCAATAAGAAGACTTGCACAATTTTGTTGAATATATCCATTCGTGTTTGTGCATGCAATAAAAATGTAATATGATGAATTGAGTGCATTCAGTTTATTTGTATGCATATAATATTGAGTTGTGTTTGATAAAGAAACTATATAACATGAAGGAATTACATGCCTTACCACCCTACATCCCATCAGGTGTGCATGAAGGAATAAAGTGTGCACAAGTTAGTGTGAAAAATTGAATAACAATTGAGAATATAGTGTTAATGTTTGAATTGTATAGTGAAGGAACGTGAAGGGTTCAATTCATATGCAAAGTGGACCAGATAGTGTGTAAGGAACTGAACAGTATATGTGAATTGAGTAGTGTGAAAAGTGAACTAGTGTGTGTATTTTAAGATACATATTGAAGAATAGTTACATGCATTAATGCATGTTCATATGTACATGTGAAGAAAAAAGTGAGAAGGCCATGTAGTATACTAAATAAATTCATGAAATTTGAATAAGTTCACATAAAATATTAATTGAATGTTTAGTGTGTATTGTTTGAGACTAAAGCCGAGACATTATTTCAATTAGCGATTTAGAATATTTTTTATCAGATTTTTTGTGTTTATTGAGGCAGGGTCTTTAGCAGAAGAAAGAATATTTGCCTGAGAAACTTTGTACTAAGGCAGCAAATTTGATATAGTGATTAGAATTTATTGAGCAAGAATAGCACCAGTGAAAAGGCTCTTGAATTTTACATGAGCCTGTTTGATCTCAGAAGCTTATAGATGAGGATCAACTGATCATCTTATATGTGGATCAGTTTTAGGAATAAGTTGAAAGTAGTAGCTGGGGGGTCTAACCAGTTGCTGAAGATTGTGATTGGGGGTTTAACCAATCAAAATGAAGTAGGTAAATTTGGGGGGTATAACCAACTGTTGAAGTTTGATTGTAACTAGGGGTATAACCAGTTTGTAATTGGAGATTCTAACTTGTTACTGTTGTAATCACATTCTATTATAGTGTAGAATCCATGTTGGGGGGTCTAACAAACATGGAAAAGAGTAGGTATTTGTATAGAACCTTTTAAATCCATTTTTAATGTGTTTTATTTTTTATATTTCCTATAGGGTGAGGCGGATTATTAAAGATGAGGGATCGAGACCTTAATCAGTCACATAGGTTGAATCAAAATTAAAAGAATTTGTTAAAATAGGAAACCACTAATTCACCCCCTTTTAGTGGTATCTAACCAATCCATGGACACTTTAATTAGTATCATAGGAGGTCCCCTCTTTAGATCTCTAATAAATTCTAAGAAATGGATAATATGAGCTCAGTGAATTGCCGATAAGTTCCCACTTTTGATGGCACAAACTATCACAGTAGGAGGAATATGATGCTTTCTTTCCTTCTATCTCTTGTCCTGGAAGTGAGATATGAAGCAATAGTGGGTTTCCCTCTTATTAATGAAGATGTTTCTATGACTCAAGCAGATAAGACAAATGTTAAAATTGATGGTAAATATCAGAATTAAATCTGGATGCATCTAACAGAAAAAGTTTACACTAAAGTGATGGGTCTTCAAACTTAAATAAAATATGGGATAAACTGAGGATAAGCTATGAGGGAAATATTAAAGTTATAGAAGCCTTGTTTAAAATATTTATAAGTAAATTCTAAGATATTATAATGGTTGGTGATGAATTTATTGATGAATAATTTACAAGAGTAAATGAAATTATCAGCAATATTAGAGGTTTTAAAGCGAATATAGATTATTCTACTATTATGAAACAGCTTATGAGAAATTTCCTAGATATATCCCACTCAAATATTTCTACACTAGAATAAATAAAATATATATCATTATATAAACTTCATAATACTCTCATATCTTATGAAATGAGAAAAGTTCTATCATTCAAGAAAAAAACAAGAGAGGAGATGGACTTCGAAGACATGATAAAAGGTAAAACTCAAAATCAAATATGAAACAGAATCAAGTGATTCTAAGGATGAAGAAGTTGAACAAGATTTCAAGAAAATGATAGACTTTTTTAAAAAAAATGTTCTAAAAGGGAAAATGGAAAATAAATAGCCAACAATCTCCAAAGTTCTAGAACTGTCACAATAGTGCTCATTTTACTGGGAACTATCTAAAGACTAAGGATGATGATTCTGAATTAGATGAAGAGGATAATAAGTATCAAAAAAATAAGTGGAAGAAACATAAGAAGAGGTTTACTACCAAGAAGATAAATATGATGAGAAGAGAAGTAGATGAATTTACATCATCAAGTTGTGAATCAGAAGATATAATATATTCTAATAATCAAATGTTCTTTATGGGTAAGTTGAAGAAATCTAGAGACTTATTTGAAGGTGATGAAGGTGATGAAATAAATGAATTGGAATGGATGTTAAAAAAAATCTCGAAGCTACTCTTTCTGACATAATGCAACTCAAGAAAGAAAATAAAAAACTAAATAAATAAATTGACAAGATCTCTTATGAGAATAAAAAAAGTGTCAAGAAAGAGAAAATTCATCTTAATGAAATAATAGAAAATAAGAATAATATTTTTGAGTTCGAATGAAAGATGAAAACTATTCAAAAGGAAGATCTTCGTAAGGTAGAATTATCATTTTTTGAAGAAAATAAACAAATCTGTTTGAAATTATAAAATTTTTAAAAGATTGTGAATGATATTGAATAAAGACTTGTTGAGAAAGAGTACGAATTATCTAAGACACAATCTATTTTTCTTACAGCTCAAAGTGAGTTGAATAAGTTCAATGAAGATTTCACCAAAGCTATTGAAATTAAGGGTGGGTCTTCTAAAGCTGATGAGAATAAGGGATCAGAAAAAAGGATGTTTTCAAATAAAATGAATCTCATAGTACATTTGTTGTTACTATTGATGCATGTATAAAAGGAAAGACTAAATATAACAGTATTAAGAGAACAAATTAGAAAGTTATTACCATAAAGGAATAGCGTACTAATTCAGTTAGAATAATTCCTCTTAAGTAGAAAAATCAACAATCTTTGAAAAGGAAACAACAAAAATCTTCATAGCCGAATTTCTATCAGTCTAGAAGATAAAGGTTTAGAGGATTTTGTTGGTATTTTGGAGTGTTTAGTCATAAATCATATTCATGCCGGTAAGATATATCACTACCAAGGAAGATGCATGAATCAAGGGGGGAATGATGAGAAGATAAGATCATCTTATCATAATAAGAAGCCTATGATCAAGAATTTATCTAAACTATCAGTGAAAAATGTATATGAATGTTTGAATGAAGTTTGTTCCCGATGTGGTCAAGATGGTCACAAAGCTGAGAAATAAAGGTTTTTTTATCAGGTGAGATTACTCATAATGAATATTAGAAAAAAATTATATAGTGAATAATGCTACTATCACCGGTGAATTGGGTGAGAAGTTGAAACAACACAAAAAATATCAAAATATTTTCAAAACAAAAGAAGGGTAAATTATGACATATGAAGAATTTAATGATGATGAGAAGTCATCTAAAAATAGGGAATTAAAAATACAAAATTGTGAATGGCGTGGAAAAGTTTGGAATGTCATAAAACATTTCATAACACTTCTTTCATCCCAATAAATTAAGGATGACTCTTCCAAATTAGAGTTTAAAAAGAATAAGGAAAAAACAAGGCTGAGAGGCAGCTCTTAGCCTGAGTATTATTTCTAAGTAACAAAAATGTTCCTCCTTATTCCCTTTTATAAATATTTTTTTACTAACATGCAGAGAATTGAAGTAGATGGGAGAACCCTTTAGGGGTAGCATTGATGTTTTAAAGAAGTAAATTTTTCACAATTTTCTGAATATGATCATCACTCTCATATTGTTAATTTGGATTTTAAAGAGGAATATATTTTTTAATAGAACTTTCTAATTCGTTTCTTGAAATGTTTTGAGGAAATTAATTAGCAATATTTTTCAAATTTTCCCTTGAGATGAAGTTGTATCACATTATAATATTTGAGTTTCTTTGATGTTTTGGTGATGTCACTCTTGTTTTCTACACTGGGATTTCCCATGTAGACGTAGAGTTGATTAACTAAAAGCTCATTGTAGTTTATTGAGTAAGATTTTATTCTTTAAAAGTTGGAGAAGAAGTTTCTTGATGTTTGAAATTCTAAAAAGACCTTTTTATTCATTTTCAGTAAGGGGGATAATGAAAAGAAAATGCATTGACATTATTTTAGTATTTAAAAAAAATACAAATAGGAGATTGAAGTGTCCAGTGAATTTTATTTATTTTCAATGAGTGTAGGGAGGAAGATTTAAATGTGTTTAAGGTTTTATAAATCTGATGATTGGAGAGCTGGTTCTATGTTCTAATACATGTGAAAATGGATGCACAATGTTTATAACATTTTAGGGAGTTTCGTGAAAAATATTATTCTGAATATGGGTGTGTTAAAAGTTGGTTTTTTCACTATGTGGTATTATGTATTTTAACAAAAACTTTGAAGTTATTTTTACAAAAAATGATTCCACACCTAGCCAACCAAGGCAAGTAGCACACACCATAATGTGGGCGACCAAGCTTAAACCTCATCTATCCAAGCATGGAGGCAAGCATAGTGCAGGCAAGGGAATTCCCAAAGGGGCGCATGATAGTCTCAGAGGAGTGACACCACGAAGTTTGTCTTGGAGGTAAAGATAGATGCATGAGAGCGCCTGCAGAGAATGGTATGGGGTGGTACTAGAGAGGGGGGAGATATCTAATTGAGATAGCACTTCAGTGCAAGGTATTATGAAGGATCGGAGAACATCATCATGTTTCTATGTGGGATATAAAATTTCAACAATGAATGAATCTCCACTATTTATCTATTTGATTGAAATATTGAGACCATCTGATCGTTCTAGCTGAGATATAACCATATGATCTATTTTAGAAAAAACTCAGAAAAAACAGTGGTTGTCTGATCAATTATCAAGAACTATCTTCTACCTCGATCTCACCCAAAGCTCAGTTCATTGGTGAAGCTCTACTCCACATTGTCTGAAGCTCTTCTATATAGTAGTAGTGATTCTAACAGCATCTACGCTAATGTTCTATGTATATAAGTATTGGATTCTTGGCTCCTTTGTGATGTTCATTTTTCTCTCACGTCTGAGATGAGTTCTTGAGAGAGAAGGAATTTCTTGAGCTATTTGGTTTGTGAAGTATCCCATATAGTTTTTTTCTGAATAACTCTTAATGGCTGAGACTGTTTCACATATGATTTTCATACTTGAATGTCTCATGATGAATTGAGTTCTCTATTTTTTCAAACATATTTGAATAAACACATTATAGTGTATAATCACATTGTATTTCATTAATAAGACTTGTATGGTTTTGTTGCATATATCCATTTAGGTATGTGTACTCAAGAAAAATATAATATTGCGGCTTGTACACATTTGGTTTATTTGTATACTTATACTATTGAGCTGAGTTTGAGGAATAAACTATATAAAATAGAGGACTTGCGTGCCTTAACACCCTACACCCATTCAGATGTGCATGAAAGAATAAAGTGTGAACAAAGTTATGTGAAAAGTTGAATAATAATTGTGAATATACTGTTAAAGTTTGAATTGTATAGTGAAAGAACGTGAAGGGTTCAATTCATACAAAAAGTGGACCAGATAGTGTGTAAGGATGTAAACGGTGTATGTCAATTGTGATGTGAGAAAATTGAACTAGTGTCTGTATTTGAAGATACATATTGAAGAATAGTTACATGAATTATTTCATGTTCACATGAACATATGAAGAACAAAGTGAAAATGGCATGCAGTATACTAAATACATGCATGAATTTTGAAGAAGTGGAAGTAAAATATTAATTGCATATTCGGTGTGTAATGTTTGAGACTAAATCCAGGACATTATTTCTTTAGTGATTTAGAATATTTTGTATTCGAGTTTTAAGTGTTTAGTGAGGATAGTATTTAGTAGAAGAAATAATACTTGCTCAAGAATCTTTTTACTGAGGTAGTTTATTTGATACAGTGATTAAAATTTATTGAGAAATAAAAACACCAGTGAAAAGGATCTTGAATTGTACACGAGCTTGTTTAATCCAACAAACTTGTGGAGGAGGATCAATTGATCATCTTAACTATGGATCAGTTTCAAGAATAAATCTAATGTCGTGGTTAGGAGTACAAGAATTTGTTGAATATTATGATGGGGGGTTTAACCAATCACAATAAAGTAGGTGCAGTTGGGGGTATAACCAAATGCGGAAGGATGATTGGAACTAGGGGGTATAACCAGTTTTTAATTGGGGGTATAACCTATTATTGTTTTTATCACCTTCTGTTATATTGGAGAATCCATGTTGGGGGGTCTAACTAGTATGGAAAGGAGTAGGTATTTATACTTAACCTTCTACATCCATGTGTGTTGTGTTTTTTTTATTTTTTATTTTTTTAGGGTGAGACTGAGTATTAAAGAAGAGGGATCAAGACAATAATTGGTCACAGAGGTTGAATCAAAATTAAAAGAATTTGTAAAAACAAAATACCACTGATTCACCCCCCCCCCCCACTCAGTGGTATCTAACCAATACTTGGACACTTCAGGTTTGGGATCCAGACTCGAGGTAGTGTGTTTGGGGGAGGATTTCCTTAGTTCTGACCTGGGGCATAGATGGGAATGATGGTCTGGATACCCGAATCATGACAGACCCAGGATAAGGTAGTTTAGGGGCTTGATCCTATTTGATTCCTTGAGACCACTAGGAGAAATGTTACATTCCTAGTAGGTTTTTCTTGATCACTTTTTGTGTCATATGATTATCCAGCCATCATAGATCAAAAGAAGGTATGACCTGAGGTTTATGGTAGCTTGGTTAGTGAACAGCATCTAGGTACGTGATTGTGTTTCGTTATGTCCATTAAAATTTATTATTATCATGGAATACACTTGTTATACTTGAGAAAAAAATTTGAGGATACATTAATGGTGTCATGTTGGGTTTATTACTCACATCATGTACATGAATCTTGATACGCATGAAGAATTAATGAATAGGGATCCATGTAAGGGAAATGGGGCGATAGTTGATGGTTGAGGAGAGGAGAATAAATCTGGTAGTGAATCGAGACAAACTCGAGAGGACCCTGTGTTTTATTAACTTATTATATGATTCTTTTATTACTTTGGTATATCTTTCCACTTTGGTAACTTGTTTTTTACTTATATTACATGTTTCAATTATTAATTATTTTAGTTTCTTCATGGTTAATATAATTATTGATGATTTATTATTTTTATTATGACAATATACTAAGGGATTAGTCTTCTCTCAGACAAAGTTAGACCCACATTACTAGTTGGAAGCCTCTTTCATGTAGGGAGGCATGCATGAGTTCATGTAACCCTCTTATTCATACCTAGTGGTTTGGGTTGGGATGTTATAAGACATTACTCTGATATTTCTCAAAAATTATTCCGCATTTCATTCCTTGATTTGATGAAAAATTTGTATTATATTTTATAATTGAATCACTTTGTGAAATATAACAACCCATCTCTCACAATGTCAAAGTATCTTTCAGTGTTGAGTTCCCCCACTAGAGATTTCTTTTTAGGAACCACTTACGCATGTTTTAGAGAAATCACACCAAATAATAATTTTTAATTAATATATATGTTTATTCTGAATTTACTCATGTACGGCTTACAATTATCTCATGTTCATGACTATGATTCGAAAAAAATAAATTTTGTGTTGGTCTTCTATACTTGATTACTTATTCGATTTCTCAATAAAAATCACCAAATCATGTGCTCAAACTTTATATGAATTAAATCAGACACATATATAATTAAATAATGAAACATAAAATTAATATAAAATTTATGTCAATCAAATATGTTTGAAAAATATTGGGAAGGAATTACTGTCAATTTTTTTAAAAATCCAACACAATTAAATTATTCAATCATCCCACAAAAATGACATGAAAAATAATAAATAAAAGTAACCGTATTTATGTCAGTGAAAATATCAACGTAAGCTGGAATTCCTTCCTATTGAATGAGAACCAACACTCTTCCAAACATTACAACATCAATGTGAACCATAACATGCCTTTTCGACACACATGAACCACCACAAAATGTGAAGGAAATATGATCCCTCGTGCAAGGAATGTCACCAACACACATCACACACACAAATAGTCACTAAAAATGCATGAAATATGAATGTTAACCAATGTTAGTATTTGATGGTGTTCAGGGCATGATGAGGTGGAGGGAAGAAGATAAATTGATAGTGTCATCTTCTACAAGAAGGTTGGTATGGAGAATGGTTAGGCTAGTAGAACACTAAGAAGAGAGAGGTGTCTAGTAGGGTTTAACTGGTGAGACGGGAAGGCACACATGCATGAGGGAGATGGATGAAGGCGGTCTGGTGGTGTATATACATTGGGATGGAATGAAATCAGCCTCATGGTCTGCTTGGTGTTGATGATGGTGGACCATTATAATGGAGGCGCCCAACTGGTTCATGTAAAGTAGAAGGGTTTGGAGGGATACAATATTTTTAAAGGGGTTTTACAATTTAAAAATAAATCAAAGAAAGGGATAGGGTTTGATGTATTATAAAAAATGGGTCTGTGGATGTTTGAACCCATTCACGCTTCTATATTTGGAAAAGAAGCGTAAACAGGGTGGACGCTTCCTGCCCATGGCTAAAGAGGCCTAAACCCCACTCACATCTCTTTATATATAAATATATATAGTTCTTACAATATTAGTTAATAAGTTTTATTTATAAAAAAAATTATCAATAAATAATTATCAATTATAATAAATAATTGATAGTATATTATTTATTTATTATTTATTATTAATTAATAGTATATTATTTTTTTAATAATTAATTAATAGAACTATAATTATTATTTTTTATTTAATAATATATATATAAATAATTTTAATTGAAAAATATATTTACTAGTTAATAATTATATTATTTTAATATATTAGGTTCTATTTTTAATTTTTTATTTGTATAATTAATAATATACTATTTATTATTAATATTAATAAAATTTATAGAATTTTTATTTATAAGTATTTTTGAATTTTTTAATGATATCAAATATCTATAAATAATTAATAAGTAAAATATTTATTAATTATCATTTTTATTATTTATTATTTATTAATATTATATTGTTATGTTTTTAATTAATTAATAGTTTAACAAATAGTATTTAAACATTTTAAATTATAAGTCTTTGTTAAAATTTTGTTGATGTACTTATTAGTAATTTATTAATAGGTAATATATTTTTTAATTATCAATTGTATTATTTTTTATTAATTAATAATATATTATTATGTTATTAATATACTTAATTGTATTATAGCTAATATTTATTGTATAATAATATAGATAGAATAATTTTTATTGAAAAAATAGTTACTAGTTAATAATCATATCATTATTAATATATTATGTCGTATTATTAATTAAATACTTGTATAATTAATAAAATAATATTTATTATTAATATTACTAATATTTATTAAATTCAAAATAATAGTAATATTATTATTTAATAATAAATTCAAGATGATTATTTATTATACATAATATGGATAATAATACTAAGAAGTATTAATATAAATAACAAATAGTAATTATTACTATTACTAATGTAGTTATTGATATTAATTTTTATTAATAGTTAAGAAATGCTTGTATGAATTTACAATTATATCATTTTGTTGTTTTATGAAAAAAATTATAATATAATAGTATGTTTTTAAATAAGGTACAAGTAATGATTTAAAAAACAAATAACATGCATCAATCAAATCTATGTCGATATCCGGGGTGTGCCTCCATGCCATAGTCAGGTGTATATATAATGCAACCATTCCATGTATGTCGATTTCTATACTCTAGTGAACAAAGCTCATGTGTATAATATATGGAACCTACCTCCACATCATCATGTGTGATGGGTGGTAGATCTAGAGTATCCTTGTTTGTACCCTATCCTAGCTCTATGGATAGTAGCTGTTGACAAAAACTCACCCCAACATGTGAAGAAAATGGATGTTATGTGTCAGATATCTACGAATTAGAGAATAATAAAGAATGCAACATAGATCAGCTAGCCTCTATAATCATAGTATAATCTGACACACTAATAACTCATGCCTCTAGATGTGGTTATGTCTGTGCCTTTGTATGTTCCTCTACCTATGGTTATAACTCATATACAATAGGAATTGGAGGAACATCAAGTTGATATTGATAAATACCCTCCCCATGTTCCACATCTTCTTCCATAATAGGGCCATCAGCCCCAAACACATCTATATCTAGCTCAGAACCCTCAGTGATGCTTGGAACATCAAATTAAATTTCGTAATAAATCTAATCCATATGAAGAAGAAATTTTGACACTGATCTATGAAAAAAGGCTTTGTCAAAGGTGCCTCCCTTTGTGGGGTCATAGAATTGAATGAGTTGAGTTATACAAGCATCCTGAAAAATAAAATTATACATTTAATTAAATTTAATAAAAAAACTATTGAACACTTTAGGGAAGAATTGTTATCAACTCATAATAGCCCTATTTTGTGTCATGTAAGATATCTCATTAGGTACATGTAGTACTAGGTCCCATAATCCAGCTGATTTGATAAATGCATACATATTATGTCGGCCCCTCATAATAGGAACTCATGACATTCGTCCCACATTTCAATATATTGGTCATGATATCACCTCCATTGAAAGTCTCACATCCCTAACATCCTTAGGGAATTAAGTGAAGGTAATGACCTGGGAAGTGTAGGAATGGGCTGATAAAATATGAACTACCCCGTAACACTATCATCATGATGCCCCTCAATAATATGAAAACGAATCATAGGTAGGACACATGATCGAGTAGTAAACATCATTGTATAGTAAGGTAGCAGACTCTGGATGATAGACTCAATATGTGGGGTCCATGAAACTTGAAATATCAAATAAAAACAAAAATAAATTAATGAATGAACACATGTATTGTGCACAATAATAATTTAACTATATAGTTAATAATCACATATGTCATCCAGTCAAAGACTATCTAGTATAAGTTTGTAAGTGTGGACATCATGTCTAGATGTATCAAAATATCAATGTGTCTGACTCCACCTATAGACAAAAAATTTATACTAATATTTCATAATAGAAACTTATATATTTTTCATATAATAAGGAAAAACATATTATCATCCATGTGGTAAATCCCATATAATATCCTCTAGAAGTGGAACATGGTAATGTGCAGCTAAGAAAGGGATAGTATCTCATATCCAAATCTTAATAATGATGATGCATCTTGTAATATACACCTTATCGATGTGAAATGCGCTATATAGAACTCTTCATGTATATGAATGACTTTCAGACCCCCAAATATACCTCTTCATTTTTTCCAAATCCTCCAGTAATGGTAAATACATCTAACGGACAACTATATTTGAATTATCAATGAAGATCATGATGCCAATAAGTCTCAGAATATATACACATGAAAATCTCATCAGTATCATCAATTAGATGGGTGTAGAGCTTGTCTATAAATGGCATGGGTAATCGGCTACCGACGAATGACATTCCATCATCCCAAACCTCAATTCCCAATAGTATGTTTGTAAGATCAAACCAATCAATATCAACTCGTCCCATTACTTCCACACCATCGGCCCATCATAATGGACACATCCTCGAGTATAATAGTGTTATGTATCCCTCTATAAAATGACATGTATGTGTCTTTAACTTCCATCTCCCTACAATCACAATAATGATATTATGATCGAAGAATGTGAAGTCGCATATCGTTATTCCATAGAACCCAGCATGAAAATATTAGGTGTGATGGTAAGACAAGGTACAATATGATGTAAATGATGAGAACTCTATACACTCAATGCAGCAATAGAATGTCCATCTATGATCAGATATAAAACATTTCTATCATAGAATATGAGAAATGGAGGGCCCATAATCTATAAATTTGATATCATCATTACTTTTTGTAGTTAATTCAATAAAAAATTTAAAATATTTTTTAAAAAGAATATAAGAAGAAAAATTACCTAGACAATTAGCATTCATAATTAAGAATTTTGATGAAAAAATAGGTAAACAAATCGATTTGTTTGATATTGTTGTCTTAGTTGATCAATTTATTATTTTAATGATCTCAAATAATGTTTATTTTATTTCTAAATAATTATATGTATATTGACCATGATAAAATACCACATAGTGTAATTGACTGCAGGATATATTCAACTAACCATGTGACTTCAAGGTTATATTTAAAGATGGTTCATTTAGAGGTTGACCATCTTATTACTCATTTTTATTGTGTGTTTAATTTATTAATAGTTGAAATATCACAAAATAATTTCTAATTGAAAATATAAGTGAAAAAACTATAGATAAATCAATACAGAAATGAAAAAAGTCCAAAATAAAATGATACATTAATGAAAAACCATTCATATGAAAAAAATAAACAATAATGATAAAATACATAAACTCAATCAAGGATGAAGTGAAGTGGAGCCTTTTCCTACCTCTTGGGTAATTATTTTATGAGTATTCTCTTCTGTGTGACAAATGATGCATCATAGTTCCCATCCTCGTTATTGAGGGTAATCCATCTTATTTCTTATATGAGTAGACTTTGGTTATCCCTAAGGGTGCAACCACCTAATATTAATAACCATAGTCAATTGATGAGTGGGAAAGGGAAAAGTATTAAATATCAAAAAATAATTTATGATTCAAATAGAAATGTAACAAGGAATAAATGAAAAATCCAAAAATAAAATAATTCATAAATGAAAAAACCATAATACAAAACCTTATAATATCAAGGACCACACTCAACTTATCATCAAACAAGTTAATATTATGAAATTCACCAATAGTAATCCAAAGAGCACTATAACTATAAACCAGAGTGATAACAAGACTCATTGGGTCAGAATAGAATTTGGATGATATGTTCAGTGATGAAAAAGATTTAACAACATGTGCATAGAGATATCCCAATTCCTAGAAATAACTACAATCACAGTACCTACTTTCCAATATGACCACCATTACATGACCATTGTTTCTTTTGAGTAGGTTATGGAACTATGTTACCTCAAAGTGTCTCCCTACCTTGTCAAATGTTCAAACACATAATGATCATCATGTAGTATCTGATCAATGTATCTTTAGAAATTCCGACCAAATACATTCGATTTTTCATCCTCTATTAGGCCTGAGAGGACTGTTAAAAAAATTAATTAACATATCTATAAAATTTATCATGTACTAACCATGTGATAAGTAGTATATTCACAAACTTGAAGACTCCACTTATGCACTCCACAATATTAGAGTTTATATGGCCATATCTCATGCCACCGGCATTGGCTAATGACCATTATTTCTTTGACATCTGCATCATATAATCAGACACTTATTGATTATCCCATATAATTTATTCAATTCATTAATTGAACTTCCCCTATAAAGGAACATGTGCTTAAATTATAATAGAATAATGTATTCAAAAGGATATTAAAATTTTTCAAAAAAAATATATGTTTATGAACACATACCAACCTTAATTATTTACTTCTTTGTTGTATCATCTCTGAAATGATTATATATATTACTCAAAATATTTATTATGCAGTATCGATGATAATAATTTTGTTTTTTCCATGAAACTTCATAACTATTAATATACTCTATAATATCTCAATGGAGATCAGATATTAGACACATTCCCTAGCTTTGTGTGACATGAATGTGTATATAGACCAAAATCCAACTCCATGATTCAACATTCTCTTTTTCAACAATGGAAAATTCAACTGTAATAGGATAACGATTACCATCCTATGTGGAAACAATTAGAGGAAACCCGACATAATTTCCATAAAGAAAAATTACATCAAATTGAATGAACTTTTTTACAATAAGGGAAAGCAGTGATACATGGCATGAATGCCCAAAACAACTTATGGAATGTCGCTTTTATTTAATCAAATCAGTGATCTGGGGAGATATACTAAACAATTTCCAAATGATAAATAACCTTATTATTTAAAGACATCAATATCATTTGCAACATAAACACTTCAGATGACCAATACTAATCCCCATAAACTTTCACAATTCCCTTTTTTGCATTCCAATATTTTTCATAGGATATCCTATGTTTGAATAACTTTTTTATTCATTCTTGGACAAGGTACATAGGAATATCCTTACACGTTTGTATCATCTATACAATAACAATTTATATAAACTCTACATCATGTGAATATTGATCATGCACTAAGCTTGAATGTACACAAGTGTTTGGGATTTCCAATTTGGTTATCTTTTAACGTGAAAAAATAATCATATATTACCCACATTCAGAATTTACATTCTAGTTCATATTTGTCACACAGAATTAGATATTTGTCTTTCTTGGACTCTTCAACCAAAAATGAAAAATATTTCTCTATGTGGTATTATTTTAGCCCATTTCTCAAGGAACTTTTTCTTTAAAACTCCAAACCAACATATATGGTGTTATCATTTTATGTAGACCAGTTACCTAAAATTACATAGAATACAGTAGTGGGTGTAAGGAAATCTCAAATAAAATTTTGTGAACTTGACATTACTTTGACTAAGGAAGTCAATAGTCCTGGATTATTACCACTAATTGGTTGCTTTCTATCTATAAAATGAACCTTAGATGGTTAATTTCTCAAATTATCCTCACCTATATCATCTTTTAATGCATCACTAGGTGAATCATCATCAGATAAAGTTCCATTCATTAAATCATGAGTATAGATGGGGATGCCCCCTTCAATTATTTCAAATTCTGATCATCTTCTTCATAATTTTTTCAATTACCGAATTCATATGAGAACGTGATGAATAAGAGTGTTTTAAAGGACTAACTTCAATAGATCTCAGATGAAATGGTTCTATAGTTATAGTTCTCACCTCAACAATATCATAAATGATCCATATAATTCCATTAAACCATTATTGCATTGTTTCCTGAACATTGAGGATTGATCCATCCAATTATAATCATCGAGAAGAGGATACTCAACATTATGTACTCAATCAAGATATTCAATAAGTTTATATGTAATTGAAGTAACTAATTGATCAGACCTAAGTTTTAATCTACTATGAATCTTTCTATGAACTTCATCTAATGTCACACATTCACAAATACCTGACAACTATGCTGCTGGAAAACTATAGCTAAATTCCTGATGAGTATAAATTACCTCACCATTACAATATATTGAACCAGATATGATTACCTATAAAAAATTATTAAAAATATATTATATACTACATCATCAAATGTAGAACTTGTTTAAATTGGTCATGACTGAATTATTGTGACTTGATCATGAGAATTTTTATATGGACTATTTAATCATTATTTGATAAACTAACAAAAAACTAGGGCAAACTCTTGGATCATCTATAATCTCAAATTTCAATAACCATCAGCCTCCTTTTAGACCTGGTGTAAAAATCCAGCTTCAAACTGCAATGCCTCTTTTTGAACTCCATTTTATTACAATGTTACTCACATGAAAGTGAGGGGGACTGGGGGTTTTTGATACATAAAATTTTTACATGGACATGTAGGTTCTTACATACTTAGAGAGAGTGAATACACACAGGTCATCAATGAAGAAAAGATAATACAATTATTAAAAATTATATAACCACATTAAAAAAAGACATGAAATTTCAATCATACACTTGTTAGTCGTCTAAAGAGCAGTCAATTATTAAAAATTAAATAATTGAATTAAAAAATGACATTCAATTTCAATCATATATTATATAGTCAGCTCAAGATCATTCGTAATATGGGACAAATAACTAGTTTTTTTTGGGATAGTTATTATGTTCTACATATTGTTACTTTACCTATAATTATATCTAATAAATAATATATATTAATATATATATATATATAGACACAGACTAGGTAGATTACATCCTCCACCGCATAACATAATGCAAAGAATAAAATTTCAAAAAATCGCAATCTCAGGTACTTGACCTCATGACCTCCCCCCCAAGACCCTTACCACCCCACCACCAATGGTGGGGTTATATATATACATCTATTTATATTAAAACATTCATGTGTATTTTTCACTCTTTCAGGTGGAAAACTATGGTTAAAACCCCAGTCATTATAAATAACTTCATTATTGATGCTGACATGATTACCTAGAAATTAAATTTAATAAAACATTATATATATATATATATACAAACTACACCATCAAATTATTAACGTGTTTTATTTAGTTATAATTAAATAACTATTAATGAATCATGAGAATTTTTCTAAGGGTTAGTTTACCATTTTGATTAACCAACCCAAACCAAGGGGGACTCCTGGAGCCTCTATTATCTCAAATTTTAGCAACAATTAGTCCCATTTTAATCATTATGTAAACAATCCATCTTCAAACAGGAAAGCCTCTTTTTAAACACCCTTTTATTAAAATGTCACTCATAGGAAAGTGAGGGGAACTAGGGGTTTACGATACATAACATTTTTACATGGAAATGTAGGTCCATACATAGTTAGAGGGATGACATGAAATTCGTCAATGAGGAAAATAAAATGAAATTATTACAAATTATATAACTACACAAAAAAAATATACAATATCAATCATACATTGTTTGTTCATCTCAAGATCAGTCATCACAAAATTCTTTTCACATGTTTTTTGGTATTCTGATTATGATCTACATATTCTAACTTTACCTATAGCTATATCTAATCAATAATAATGTACATATATAAGTATATATTTATATTTTCTCCCTTTAAATATCAATATATATATGTTTTTTTTTGTATTTAATGATTCCTTTTAAAAAAATGTATAATATACATTTTCAAATATTATATTAAAATATTATAAAATATTAATACACATACATAACTAATGAAAATATTATTAGTAGTAAATTTTTTTAAATTTAATTAACAAGAGTAATAAAATTTACACTTAAATAACTATTAAGATATTGTAAACTTATGTTACATTAAATGTCATAAAATTAGATGAGTATATATAAAATATTTGAAGTAATTAAGATTTCCAAAATTTAAAATTTTCAATATGAGTATATATATGTTTAAATAGATTCGATTTATTTACTTATGCGTATCGAATATTGTGATTTAAATTTATTTTACTTTAGATATAATATATAATACTATATACACGTAAATATATTGAAATCTAATTATTAACAATTTAAATTAAAAATATATTCTTTTTAAAATATCATATTCAAATAATACAACATATATATACACATTAAAATATATTCAACTTTATTTATCAATATTTTAAAATATAATTATATAATTTTTTGTAAAAAATTATATTTTCCTAAATAAAAATATAATTATTTTATACATAACCACTAATAACATAATTAATAGTATATTTTGTTGAATTTAATTACCAAAAGTTATATAATAATATATATTTAAATAAATTTAAATATCATACATAATATAAAAAGTATTTTTTATAAAAAGAATATTCCTAATATAATTTTTATACAATATTTAGCTTGATTCACTTTATTTACCTATGTGTATAGGATAATATAATTTAAATTTATTTTACATTAAATATAACCTATAATAAATCTATAAATAAAAATATATTCAAAACTAATTATTCCTTATTTAAATTACAAATATAAAAAAATAAACAATAATATTTCCCAAAATATAAATTGTATTTTATATATCAAATTTAAATTATGTAAAAACTATACTTAGATTTTCTAAATCATTCAATTTAAATTAAATAATTCAAAAAATAATACAAAAATTAAATCCTACAAATAATAATAATTTATTTATTCATGCATCCACATGTATTAAATAAATAAATCATACAAACAAAATAAATAAAAACAATTAGATGATTACAATTTTTAAATAGAAATTCTACCTTCTTAAAAGCTATAAATATATGTCCTGACAGAAATATTTGAGAGAATCACAATAAAATACAGATGAGGATTATTGAAAATAGAGGGGACACACCTCTATTTATAGTGTTTGTTCAGGATGATGCATGATCCTCATTTCTGCTTCCTTTGTAAATATTTTAATGGAAGCTTGAATGAGTTGTATGCTTCCTACCGTATCCCAAGGAAGCATGAATGGGGTTCAGACTTCCTTGATCACCAAATGAGAATTGTAAACCCCATTCACGCTTTGTAGAAAAATTAAGAAACATTAATGGGGCTTATGCCTCCCTAGACCCATTTTCTAAAATACGTCGAACCCTATCCCTTTATTTGATATTTTTAAATCATAAAAACCCTTGAAAAATCAAGGGTTATAGTGGCCTATCATACAAGCGGTAGTTGGCGTCAACCAATGGGTGGCTACTATGAATATGAGGAGGAAAATCTCTATGTAAGCTAGTGTTATGCTACTAGGGTTTATATTGTGGTTGGAGAAGGGAATCCCATGAGATCGAGATATAGATCTGTATTTAAAATGACATTTCAATATTTAGAAAATGAAGACATGAATCAAAAATGATAGTTGAGCTAATTATAATGAAAATAAATGTTTGATTAAAATAATAATAATAATAATAAGTATACTAATAGTAATAAGATTTACTAAATATGAGAAATTGGATAAATTAAGTACGATAATTGTATAAATTATAGATAAAAATATAATTTTTATGCACAATACATAAAATGTAATCATAATTATAATAAATACAATACGAATAGAATAATAATAATACAAATAAATATCAATATAATTTAATAGTAATAATAAAATTATTAATAATATTATTAATGTAAATAATAAAAATATTAATAAAAATACAATGTTAAAAAATATATAATTCTAATATATTAAATTAAAATATATACTAATAATAATACTAATATTATTAAAACTACTATAAGTATTAAAATATAAAGTTGATATATAAAATTAATAGAAACTAATAAAAATAATAAATTTCCAATATTAATATATAATTAACTAAAAATTATAAAACATAACTAAAACATAATAAAACTACAAAAAAGAACCTAAAACACTATAATCGGTTAAGATTATTAATTAAAAAAAAGTTTATCATTTATAAGAATGTTTGGAGATTCCACATACACTTAATCTCCCACACTGAAACGTTTTCACTCATAATAAACACAGTTAGAAACAACAAACAAATACAGCCTAAATCAAATCATAACATCACGATCACAAGTTCAAAATTTCTCAATACTTTTACCCACAAAATATCATTCTTCATTTAAAATACCAATTATAAAAAACAATTCCCTTTCAATCACATTAATTAGAAAAAAAGCATGTTCACACATGCATTCATGTGACCTAACTTACCACCACACTCATCACTCAAAAACATTTATGGTCCTAGTTTTGATCAATTATCATACGCATGTGTGGATACCATATTCTTGTCATTAATTTCACAACTATAATAGTGAAAATAAAAATAGTTCACCAATGTTGAGGAATACTCATTAGGTTAAATGTATCTGAGACTACGGGCAAATGGGTTATAAAAGAAATAGCATTATTGGGGAAAATGAGGTCTGGATCACGCAATATATTCACAATAAATGTAAATTGAAATTTCTACCTCAAATTCTCACTCCAAAACACTTAAAACATTGTTTTTTCCCAAGAAAATGATAATCTAATCCCCCCAAGAAATTTTATGGAATTTTCTTTTTTAATTTTTCTTCATGTTTTCATTTTTTTATTTTCTTTATTCTTTATTTTTTTAGGGACACAACACACTCAAACATGGTGAATGATAAACATGATACTAACATATTCAAAAAACCCATAAAATAAATATAAGTAAATATCCCAAAAAAGGTACAGAAGTGGCTCATACTCTATATAATCTCAGTGAAAGTATATCTTATGAAAAAATCTCTAACTCAAGAACTAATTGGTTATTGCTTTTAAAGATATATATAAAAAATAGGGTTACCTCATAATGAACATAAATGTACTCATTATTAAAACCAAAAAAAAACTATATTCACATATCCAAATACATGCCATGAATATATCTACATAGAAATAGAACACATATACATGATGACATGGTGTTTATCTATGTACATCAAATGACTCTCTATCCCTCAGGCAACCCTCTCCATGAATAACTCACTCCTCTATATTTAGATTCAAAATAATTATGAGAAAATTAAATAGATGGGTATGTAAGGGTATTAAATATGGGTTCATCATAAAAAGGATTTTTCATTTATTCTAACGTATAAAAATGAATAATATTAAAGAGTGGATCATTGGGTAAATGGGGATAAATATAATAAACAAATACCCCTTTAATTTTAGTGAAACTTCAAAAATTCATATCTATTGGTTGGAAAACATGGAATGTTCTAGAATAAATAACCAGACTGAGGGTATCTAAAGAAAAATAGAAAAAAAGTGATATTAAAAGTGTATTGTAGTCCTGATGGGTATGTAAATAATATTAAACAGTATAGAAAATAATGAGTACAGATAAGTGTCTCAAAAATAAAAAAGGTTTCGATAAACATTTACATATCATGGAATGATATCAAAAATCATCTAAATCAAGGTATCAATAATAAAATCATCTCAATAAGAATCATGTTCTCAGTTTGACCAGGGTCAAAAATGGTATGTTCTTGAAAATGTTTCCATAAAAATAAAATATCTTTCATGTGGGGTCAATAATGACAGGGATGTTAGTTTTTTAATATTTTTTTCCTTTTTTTTCTTTTTTTTTAATTTTTTTCATTTTTCTGTTTTTTGTATGTTATTTTATGTGGATGTTTGGATCATAAATAAACCATGATATAAAATGTAACAAATACCTAAAAAAATTAGATACAAGAGGAGAGGCTTTCTATATCCAATGAACCTCTAGAGATTATGTGTATGTAAATATATAATATAGACAACACATACCCACATAATAATATCAAAATAAAGGAATAAAATGGATAGAAATAAATATGCATGATGAATAAAAATATAATATAATATTAATTGAAAATATTTTTCAATAAATTAATTCTATTTTATTACCTAAAGACTAAAATAACTAAACTAAAACTCACTGAAATGGAAAGTAATTAATGAAGGGTTGCTTCCCAATGAGAACTAAGTTTACTTCATCGTTACACTGAAATTGATGACACTCCACCAAGATCAAATAGAAATGTATACCATGAAACTACTTCATTATTAGTAGGAGTGTTACATGTATCCATCGATGAGGAATTTATCCTATATTTAATATGATTTCTCAACTATAACTTCTTAGGAAAAATATACGGGTGGAATGAGGTAACAATAATCTAGTTTTAAATGAGGTGAATAAACCTCATGTGAAAGAGAAACACCAAAGAATCAGATTTTTGTTAAGGATATTAAAATTAATATAAATAATATTACCACTTTGAACGTGTCCTAGAGAAAAATTCCCCATACTATGATTTCATAATTATCAGCTAGTATCCATCACATCCTTGAATTCATTTTTTGGTTAAATTAATAACATGGTTAATTTTTCCCAATGATCACAATAATAGGTAAATCCACTAGTTCCAAAATCATTCCATGCTTCACAATTTCATTTAGTTCTCTAGGGTCAATATTACTACTAGCATTAGTGGATATTTCAACTGAAGTTGTGTTAACCTCGACGCACAAAGTAGGTGGGGCAATATCAAGTGAAGTGGGAGATTATGTTATTTAAAAAATGATATTTTCTCCTAAAATGTATTTGATATTTCCCTCATCATGTTTCAAAATATTAACATGTGTAATCACATGCTGAGGATCCTCCAAGTAATCCCATTCTTTCACTTTTTTTAGAATGTTATGAGTGTCCTTTATAGTCTTCATTGACTGATCGTTTGAATCTTGAACTATTTAAAGAACTTCCATTTCAAAAAAAAATTAACTCACAATAATCCTCAAAAAAGGGGATTAAATTATATTTTAGGTGATTTTCACTGGGATATAGAAATCCATGGTATATTGAATTAATTTTGAAACTATCATAGTAAAGAAGGGTCCCAATTCAATGCGGTCTTCATCCTTAAATTAATTTTCATCTGTAATAAGTGGAAATTTATATTTATTAAACGCATTAATTATCGATTTGGGTTTGAATGTTTGTGAGATTTTGGAATAGGGATATGAAATTTCATTATCTAATGGAACATTATATTTTATGTATTATAATATTGAGCTCTCAGGTTTTTGAAATTTGATCATATTTCAAAATCAAGTTACGACAGATAGAATTATTCTATGGAATGATAATAATAAAGAACAATCAAACAGGACTCAACATTAGAATCAAGAAATTGATATTGTTCATATAGCACCTCTACTAAAAGTTTCTTTAGTAGAATTGTTCTGAGTTAGAACATAATGTGGTAATGAAGAGGATAATTAGAAATGGTGCCTCAATTGATTTTCTAGATTTTTTCATTTGAGTTTATTTATCTCTTATTATCAAAACTTAATTTCATATTAAATTCATCTTAAGGTTAAAGAATTTTATTTGCCTTGGTAATAGTAGTAAATAATGTGTGCTAAAATTTTTTAAGAGGTTGGTTCACACGTTAATGGATCAAAATGATTATCTTTCTCTCGTATGAAATATTATTCATGGTCTAAAAAGTTTTGAAATTTTGAAATGGAGTTTTGAGTGTTTTCTAAAATTTCTTACAAACAAGATAGAGGACATGAATTACTAGGTTTTATATTTTTAGAAATAACTCTACTTTGGTAATAATCACATAGTTGGTATAAATTAAATTCTAAATATGAATATATATTTTTTCATAGTTATTGATAATTATTTAAAAATAATAATTTCCTATATAATACATGTATTGTAAAATAATATCTGTACTGGGACCTATGTACAGATTAGGTGGTAGTTTAATATAGATGTATGGTGATGACCATGAAATTTTGAACTCCTAGGTATCTATAAGTTTCCTATAATGATAAAATTACCCTCAGAAGTAACCATGTTTCTTTTTTTCCATTTTTTTTCTTTTTAGGGTTTTTTATTTTTTTAACCCAAATCACTCTCTTTAGAAGAATTCATAATTATATTATTCAAACTATAAAATTTTCCATAAATGTTTCATTTTTGGTCATGTCAAGCTAAATTTATAAATTTATTAAATTACTAACTATTATAGAAGTGGTGAGTATGGTCGAAACATAGGAAGAATGTGTGCAATCACAAGGAATATCCACTTGGAAAAATGTTTCGTCAAATTTATTCTTCAGGTGATTGAAAACTTAAATAACTAAAAATTAAACAACTATATGAGTGAACTAAAACTAAACTAAGGTAAATAAGAAAGTAAATATTGAAGTGTCAAAGATGTGGCTCATGTTCGGGTGTATGGAATGCCAATTTTTAAATTCACACATCTAAATATTTATTCATCTAATTATCACTGATTATGAATTTAATTAAAAAACTATTAAGTCTCATTCTATGATGTTAGACAATACTCTAATGTTTCTCACAAATTATTCAAAATTTTATTCTATGATTTGTTGAAGAATCTATGGGTCATTTTATCATCAAATCACATGGTGAAATATAATCACTTGTTTCTCAAAAAGTCAAAGAACCTATCCATGTTGAGTTATATTGCTTAAGAAAACATTTTAGGTATAACCCATGAATGTTGTAGAGAAAGCATATAAAATAATAATTTTTTTAACAATTTTATTTATATTTTATTAATCCACTCAAGTGTGACTTATGATTCTATAGTAATTGAAACTGATTTTTTTCAAAAAATAAATTATCGGTTGATCTCCTAGTCAAGATTGCTTATTAGTTATCACACAAATAAGTGCCAAAGCCTGTGTGCAGACCCTGTATAAATTAAATCAGACACATATAACATTAAATAATTAAACATCTAATTAATATAAAATTATTGACAATTATATATGGCTCAAAAATATCAATATGAAATTACAACCACATTCATCAAAACTTTGATATAATGAAACTAGTCATCCATCACACAAATATAACATAAAAATTGATAAATATAGTGCACCATGTTAGAGTGGGCACAAATATATTTGGATGTTTCAATTGTTGATCACTAAATGAGAACCATTTCTTTGTTGAACAATAAAATTACAATCTGAACCACTGTGTGCCTTGTCAATGTGCGTGAATTACCATTAAATGTGAATACAATATGATTCGCCTAACATAGAATTTCACCAATAGACATTGCACACCCAAATTATCACCGAAAATGAATGTGATATGATTGATAATAAATTATGGGGTTTATAGGTGTTATAAAACTAGGGCTTTTATCATGGCTAGATAAGGGAAGTTTCTGAGATCGAGATGTGGATCTGCATTTACAATTAGATTTCAAAATTTAGAATCCAAAAATAAAAATTAGAAAAGATGATAAAAATAATTATAATGAAAATAAATATTCTATTAAAATAAAAATGATAATGATAATAATAAATATAATAATAATAATAATAGTTTTTACTAAATATGAGAAATTAGTAAAATTAACTAAGGAAATAATACTAATTATAGATAAATATATTATTTTTATACATAATGCATTAAATAAAATCATAGTTAGAATTATATATTTGATAAAAATATAAAAATGATATTACTAATAAATTTTAATAGAATTAAATAGTAATAATAAAAATAATATTAATGAAATCAATAATAATACTAATAATATTTAAAAAGAAATACAATGTTAAATAATATATAATATTAATATACTAAATTAATATATAAGCTAATAATATTATTAATATTAATAAAAATACTATAAATAATGAAATATAATGATACTATATAAAATTTATATAAACTAATAATAATAATAAATCGAAAATATTAATATATAATTTAATAAAAATAATAATAAATAACTAACACAAAAAAACTACAAAAGGAACCTAAAAACACAAAAATAAATTAAACTAACTAATTAAAAAAATTTAAAAATTTATAAGGATGACAAAAATATCCATGTGCATCAAATCCTTTACACTTATACCTTTTCACTTTTGGGAAAAATAATTATAAAAAAACAAAAAATCAACCTTAATCAAATCAAAACATTACAATCACAAGTTCAAAATTTCTCAATCCTTATACCCAAAAAATATTATTATTTGTTTAAAATTCTAAATTTCAAAAACAATTCCCTTCCTATAATTTTATTTTCAAAGTAATAACTTTAAATTATAAATTAATGTGACCTTATTTTCCATCACCCTCATCACTCAAAACAATTAATGGTCATATTTTTGCGCAATTCTCATACCCATGCATGATTACCATATTATTTCTATGAATTTATCAATTCTACTAGTGTAAATCATAAGAGTTCTACAATATTATGGAATATACATTATGTTCAAATACCTCTGATATTGTGATATGGTGGGTTATAAAAAATTTGATAATTTTAGGAAAAATAAGTGGTGAATCATAAAATATATGAATGAAAAATTTCAATCGAGATCTCTCCCTAAAATTATTTGTCCCTTACACTAAAATCATTATATCTCCTCAATAAAATTATAGTCAAATATCCCCTTAAGAATTTTTATTTCCTTTTATTTTTTGGAATTTCTTTTCTTCACACTCTTTTTTTATATTCTTTCTTCTTTCTTTTTTTTGTCACACAACACACTCAAACATGATGGAAGATAAAAATGAGATTATCAACACCAAAACCCAATAAAATATATATAATAACATATCCAAAATAAATATACATAATTAGTTCACACTTTATAGAATCTTATTAAAAGTATGTCATAAAAAACTCTTTATCTCCTAATATAATGGGTAATCACTTTTACAAGCATCCCTAATGGAGAAGGTAATCATGTAATGACAAAAAAATGTACTCATTATTGTAACAAAGAATAATCTTTATTCCCTTATAAAAATACATAAAATTAATGCAGATAATGTGAAATAGAACACATATAAATGATGAGATAGTTCTTATCCATGTGTACCAAATGACTCATTATCCCCAAAACCACCCTCTCTATGAATAACTCACTCCACACATAGATTGAAAATCATCATGAAAATATTAAATAGATGGTTAAGGAAGGTTATTATCTATGGGATAATCCTAAAACAATCTTCATTTATTTTAAGGGCTATAAAAAAGAATATAATGTAATCATGGGTCAGTTGGTCAAAGGGGCCAAATAAAAAAATGTCTCAGTAATTTCATTACAAATTTTAAAATTCATATTATTTGGTTGACAAACATGGAATGTTATAGAATACATGACATTCCCAAGATTACCTCAAGAAAAATAGAAAAGGTATGTAATATTAAAATTGGTTTAGGGCCCTCATGGGTATGGATATAGTATAGGACATCATAGATGAGCATGTGTGTAAATAAGTTTCTCAATAATAAATGAATTTTCGAGAAGAAAACTTTAAATCATGGAATGATATCAGTAATAATCTAAATTATGTTATAAATAATCAAATAATATCAATATAGATTATATTATTAGGATGACCAAATACAAAAGTGGTATGTTCATAAATATATTACTACATAAATACGTCATCTTTCATATGGGTTCAACAATAATAGGGATATTAGTTTTTTTAAAATATATATATATATATATTTAATTTTTTTTATTTTTTATTTTTTATTTTTTTCAATTTTATTATTTTACATAGTGTATTGGAAGAATAAATAAAATATATAAATAAATTTAACACTTCCTTGAGTAAATGTAGATAGACGCATACCGACTATATATATCCAAGGATGCTCTAGCTTTGACATTCCTATAAATATGTAACAGAGATAATAGATACCCCCACCATATCATAAAGATAACACTAAAATAAAGGAATCAAATGGATAGAAACAAATATGAATGATGAATATAAATCCACTGTAGCACCATGGTAAAACTGTTTTCAATAAATACATGACATTTTATTTCCTAAAAAATAAATGATATAAAACTAAAATAAACTAAAATAAAAACATATCAATGATGGGTTGTCTCCTATTTAGTGATAATTTTACTTCAACATCATCCAGACATTGATGGCACTCCACCAAGATCAAACAAAAATGTATACCATTCATCTTATTCATTATTAGTAGGAGTGATTCATGCATTCATCAAGGAGTAAATTATCATATATATGCATGATTTCTTAATGTAAACTTATTATTAATACATATGGGTGTGATATAGGTAGAATAATCATTCTTAACAAGAGGTGAGTAAAACTTATGTGAATACATAATCACTGAAGACTTGGGATTTAGGTAAATTACATCATTATAAAGATTCATAATATTTATACTTTGAATATTTCTTAGAGAATATATTTTCATACCATAATTCTTTATTGGTTATCCAATATACATCACATACATCGATTAACTTTCTAGGTAAATTATATATCCCAGTTATTTTTCCTCAATAACAATCAAAATAAGAAAATACCATGGTTTCAAACTCAATTCATGCCTCACAATTTCATTGAGTTCTCTTAGGTCAAAAGTAAGTCTAGCATTGGTGTGAATTTCAAGTTAAGTGTCATTGAATTCAATTCTTGGAGTATGTGGGACAATATCAAATTGATTAAGACACTCTATTATGTTAGAAATAATATTTACTCCCAAAGTTTCTTCAATATTTATCTCATCATGTTTCCCCCTAGTTATATGTGTGATCCCTAGTTTAGTATCCTCTAAGTAATCTCAATATTACACTATTTTCATAATAATTTAAGTGTCCTATACCACCATCATTTACTAATTATTTTACTCTTTAACAATTTAAATCATTTCCATTTTATAAAAAATTCTAACCCATAATGATTCTCATATTGATAGTATTTAATGTATTTTGATGTCATGTTCTATGGTATGTGTAAATCCATCATATATTTAATCAACTATAAATCTATCATAGTAAATAAGGGTTCCAATTCGATATATTATTTATCCTCAAATGAATTTTCATCATAAAAAGGTGGAAATTAATATGCCTAAAAGACATCCATTCTCACTTTGGGATGGAAGGGAGGTGACCTCACATAATGGGGACTTGAAGTATCATTATCTGATGGAAAATTATAATTGACAGAGTGTAATATCGAGCACTTATGTTCTATAAATGTGATAAAATTTGGATAATCAAGTTGCGATAGAGAAAATTCATCAGTATAATGATAAGAAAAAGGATCAATCAAATAAGTATCTTCATCAAAATCAATAAATTGATATTATTTTTATGGAACCTATAATACATTTTCCTCAATAGAATTTCACTATGTGAGAGCACCAAGAGGTAGTGATGAGGTGAGTTAGACAAGCTGTATCTTTTGATTTTCTGTATTTTTTATTTTATTTTCTAGTTCATTCATTGTGGAAACCAATTTTACATTTAATTCTTCTAGAAGTTAAAACCTTTTATTTACCTCGGTTATAGAAACAAATAGTGTGTGGTCAAATATTGAAGTGGTTGGTTCATACAATGATTGATTAAAATGAGTATCTTCTTTTAGAGTGCAAGATGATTCATAATCTATGATGTTTTAAAATTGTGTGATGGAGATTAAAAATATTTAAAAAAAAATTAAAACCAAGATATAGGTCATGAATTACAAAAATATACTTTTTTAGAAAGTCATCAATTTGAGAATAATCACATGGTGGGTATGAATTAAATTTATAATATGAAGATATGTTTTCATAGTGTTCTTAATATTTATTTTAATAAAAATAATTACCTACAGAATACATGGATAGTGAAATATTTTCATCCATACAACGTTCATGAGATTACAATTATTTATTTCCTATATTTGAATATTTATTCATTTAATTATCAATGATTCCAAATTTAATTAAAATATTATCAAGTCTTGTTCTCTAATATTTCATAGTTTTCTAATTTGTTTTACAAATTAGTCAAAATTTTACTCACTGATTTGATGAATAATTTGTGTGATATTTTTTGCATTGAATAACTCAGTTAAATAAAATTACTCATTTCTCACAAATTCAAATTATCTATATTTTCTGAGTTTACTCATTTTGGAGTACCTTTTAGTCATCACTCGCACAATTTATAGATAAATCACACAAAATATGGGTTTTTAAATAAATATACTTATTTTTTCTAAGTTAAATCGCATATGACTTGAGATTGTCTAACGCATGAGACTGTGTTTTGAATAAATAAATGCATTGTTGATCTCTTTCATGTGATTACTTATTTGAAATATCATGAATGAGTACCTAAGAAAATGTGCAGGCCCTATATGAATTAAATCATAAATAGAAAATATTAAATAATTAAACATCCAATTAATATAAAATTATTTCAAATAAAATATGGTTCAAAAATATTGGACTGAAATTACCATCATGTTCATAAAAATTCCAACACAATAAAATTTACCAACTATTACACAGACAAGACATTAAAAATAATAAATAAAATTCATCATGTTCATATTGATTTAATGATCACCACAAGATTCCATTGTTGATAGGTGAATGAGAATCATCTCTCTACAAAACATTGCAATGCCAATGAAAACCACCATGTTACTTGTCAATACGCATGAACCACAACCAAATTTGAATTCAATATGAGTTTTCATCCACAAAATATCACCAACACACTTCACACACACTAATAATCACCCAAAATAGATATGATATGAATGGTTACCAATGTAGGAATTTTCTAGTGTGTAGGGAATGATGTGGTAGAGGATATAATATATCTTTCCTATGTCATTTTCTAATGTAAGGTTAGGATGGTGAATAGTTGGGTAAGTGAGATGATGAGGAGAGGTAAGTGTGTGGCATGGATGAACTAACTGGAGGACAAGGCATGCATACATGTAGGATATGGAGGATGACGACCTACTAGTGGATATAAAAGAATATGGAATATCATTAGCATCATGGTCTACTTGGTATTGATGGTGGTGGTCTGCTATAGTGGAGAAGTCCAGCTCGTTCGATATGTGGATCTACATTTAAAATGAGATTTCAAAATTTAGAAAATAGAAAAGGAAATAAAAAATTGTCTTCAAAATAATTATATTGAAAATAAATGTTAGATTAAAATAATAATAATAATAATAAGTATACTAATAATAATAAATTTTACTAAATATAAGAAATTATTAATACTATGTAAGATATTAGTACTATTTATAGATAAAAACATAATTTTTAAACATAACACATAAATTATAATCATAGTTATAATTATAATAGAAGAATAAGGTCACTAATAAATGTTAATATAATTTAATGGTATTGATAAAAGTAATACTACTGTTATTAATATTTATTATACTAATATTTATAAAAATATACAATGTTATATAATATATGATAATAATATATTAAATTAATATATATATTTATACTGATATTAACACTAATATTAATAAAAATTCTATAAACAATAATATATAATGCTAATATATAAAATTAATGTAAAATAATTGTAATACTAATTTAGTAATATTAATATATAATTAACTCTATATTTTAACAAAAAATTAAAACATGATAAAACTATAAAAAGAAACTAAAAACATTAAAAGTAATTAAATTAATTAATTAAAACTAAGTAAAATTTTTATAAGAATGTTAGAAAAATATGTGAATCAGCCACCCCATATCTTACATGAACTACAATACAAAAACTTATACTGATACTTGTATACATGTATATATGTGAGATGTTGTAGGTGAAACTATACATCCAAAGATGTGTCTGTAAAAACTGTGAGCATAAATACTCTATGGGGTACCACAAATGGTTTCTCAACTAATACAATGAATAAAAAATTGTATTCATAAACATGTCTACATATTTACATTTGTATATAGTAAATATTTTTGGCAGTTTGTAATTAGATCATAACAACAGATCAACAATGTAACAATTTATAGATATGTATCAACTATAACTGATAAATCCATTTATACTAGGATTATATTTACCTTCACTGGCTGCTTCAAGCCTAGCTTGGAATGTGAGGGATTGTGTTTTTTCCCTTCTATATAGAAGGTAGTGCACACATTTTTATAAACTGTGCACATGTATATATCTATATACACACACCTAGATATATACATATATGTGTACATAGAAAGAAAATTCTCTAATGAATTATCCCATCCAATGTAAAATAATCATGAATACATATTTGGGGAAATATTGCAGCTCATCCCATCAAGAATAGTGAAAAGGGTATATAATACTCAAGGTGAGACACCAATTCTATTGAACCCTGTATGTCATTGGTTTATAGACTTGCTCGAGCAATCAATAAAAACAATATGAAATATCTTCATATGTCATATATAAAGAAATAAGAATTCTCAACATCAAATTAGTATACATGCTTTACACTAAAGAAACATGCATGCACTCAATAAAGGTATGGTACATGTTTTATATCAAGATAATAAACATCCTAAATATTAAAAAAACAACTATGCTCTATTAAAAAGTGGTATAACTACTCTATATCAATTATAGGATATGTTATGTGTCAAATTTAAAATTCACATGTTGATTATAAAAAACTACCATATCATACTAGAATGTCAACAATCAATATACTATATAAAAACAACAACTAACAAGATACTGTATAGGAAAAATAAAATGCATAGGCAATAAAGCATGTTAGTAATGGTCCAAAAGAAACTTAAGTAATGACATGATCAATTTATAAGACATACCATTATTATTCCACACAATGAAATAGATAAGTCATATACAAAAATATTCTGACATGGTATAAACAATCCTAACGAGGAATTAACTTGCCCATATTAGTAGTGGTGTGTGTAAAATAAATATTGGTAAGCTATAGTAGATGATCAATTTTACATGCTCATAAAATCAATACTTATTATATCAACTTCAAATATAATAACCCTATTTATTACTAGAGTTTTATTATGATACAAAAATCAACAAATAATTTAATATAAGGATTGGTTTTAAAATAAAACCGACTTAGTATCCAATATCTAATGAGAATATTACCCTAGTTTAATGATTCATATCTAAAAAGTGTTCATAAGATCCATTAAACCATTTATAGTTACATATATAAGTCTTGTGTATAAAAGATAAAGTTATGTTTCGTTGGAATTTTTTTTAATAAAAATATTTTAAAGGATAAAGAAATGTACCTAAGAAAGTGAGTGTTTTGAAATCATGTTTAAATAAAAAAAATTAGATATGATTGAAATATACTCTAGAATGTCTCTAAAAAGTAACCATTTATTGAAAAAAAATCATTGCATGAAATTATTTCCAAATTTTAATTTTTTGGAAAAATGTTATTCTCATTAAATAGAAAAAAAATAAGTTATTTGGAGACCATAATGATTTCCTAGTTAACTAAATCCTTCACACCTAGTCAACCAATCCATTACCTAAACATCAAGGAACTCACTTAACTGAATATTAAGTATGCTTATTTGAAAAATAATTCATTCAATATTAAGTGGGAATATGTGATTTTATTTGTAAAACACAATGAATAATTTGGATGAATTCTTTTCTCTATATTAAAAAAGACATAGAATTTTTAGTTAAAGAACCCATTATATGTTTTCTAGTTGTCCTAAATATGGTTTAACACAAAGGACACACTGATAGTTTTCCATTTCAACCCAAGATTAATATCCAAAAAAACTATGTAATGCATTGAGATAATAGATTTATGTGACATAACCCAAACAAGTCCCACCCAATGTTGAAATATGAAACAATCAAAACTGGAATAAAACCTCCAATAATTAAACTACATAAATAAGTAAAAAACTTTTAGAAGTTTTTTGGTCATATAAACATGATGAATCCAAATTTAAAAGACTAAATTATACACCATCCACGTAATTAAACACCACCTTCACATTCTCAAGAAAAACACAACTCTTAAAAATTAACACAAAAGAGGAAAAAAAGATATTGGATGGATTTTTCAAAAATCCCAACACAATGTTTAATTTTTACCTAAGAATGAATCTAGTGTACACCCTAGAGTTGATTTCTCGAGGAGTCAACTAACACATGAAATTTTTATATTTTTATAGTTTATAAAATAAAATAGACTACAAAATTAAAACTAAATGATTAGAAATTTTATGAAATAAAATTTATATATATGAATTTAAAATAAAAATAACTAAGAGAAGAAGTTACCAGAAAAATATTTATATCCTTTGTATTTTGAATTAATGTTATCCTTGTTCTTAAAAATATAATTCTCAATAAATTATTGAATAAAGAGATCAAAATATATCACTTTACCCTATACTATTTTTATTTTACTAATCCTACATTGTGGCCTCTACAGGTAAGACAGTCACTCTTGAACTATTAATGGGAAACCTCTTTTCCAAAAAACACAACCATATAAAACATTTAAATGATGAGAATAGTAGGAAATATAGACATATATAAAATAATATAGTATCGGGGAAAGAAAGATAAACACACAAGCTATCAATTTGACCTCTACTGAAATCTTAAAATAGAATAAGAGAACACATTAAAGTTGAACAAACTCGAAACATCACCCCCCACCTACTATCAAACAATAGTGATGGTTAATTCTCCATAACTATGGAGATTAAAGAAACACTATGTAGAAAAAAGAAAAAAATTATATAAAAAATGAGAGATAAATAATATATATTATAAGTACAGAGGACTATTAAAATCACAAAAACTATATTTAGATACTAAAAATTGATTAACTCAATTTAAGGGAATTGAAGGTAGAAATTTATAAGGAAGTGGTGTGGTGGAATTCTATCCAATTGTATCTTATGAAATCTTTCATGTGTTTGTCTCGTTATTGAAACAATATTGGAAAGAGTAATTTTATAAAGTTTTCTGTATGTTTTTTACAGGATATCCCAAAATTTTCAACTTCATTGGTCATGTGATTCAAATTTAAGACCGAATAGTTAGAGAATAATTTTATAGACTAGAAAAAAATTTGAATTTTAATATTTCATTTTTCCATGCATTAACAAACTTGAAAAAGGCAGAATCATGTGTACATATAGTTAAAAAAATGTTCCACGGCCTCTTCACTATCCTCATTTAAAATTACATCTCAATTGGGCTTGTTTTATGAGATATGTTCTCATCATTAAAATTATTCAAAATTATGCACATATTTTGAGTCCCTAATTACATGCATCGTTTGGCCCTCTAATATGTGGATTAAATAGTTGGAATAATTGAATAAAATGTATCCCATCAATTGTGAAATCATAAAAAAAAATTTAAAATATATATTACTGAATAATATGTTATGATAGAAATACTAACGAGAATAAAAAATAATAAATAATAAATTTTTGCAATAAAGCCCAATATTTTCCAAAAAACTAAAAAAGTGACAATTTCCCTAAAAATTATAGATTAGGGAGATTAAATCATTGAACTATAGAATAAAAATTATGAAAATATTATCTGCATAAATCCATGATACATGACAATTGCACTCTTAGAAAATAATTAAATATTTAACTCAAAATATACACCGAAATTCATAGTTAGAAAAAAACCAGGATATTTTCCAAATAGAATTCCATATTGTATAATATATTAAAACCAATTGCCTTTCATTTTATTCCCCCACATTTAAATTTTTTCAACCTAAAAAATATGTCCATGGCCCAATTAAAACATACCCTAAAATGAAATTCATGTCACTCTTTAATCAAGATAAATTAAATTTAGAGTTATACTCATACATGGAAAATTCATGTATCACTATAACCTTATGAAAATTATTATATTTATGACCTAAAATACATAAAAAATAAATCATGAGGACTTTTCCAAGTGATTTTAGTGATTAAGGGTTGGTGGGTAAAAACATTTAAAAATATGATGCTAAAAGGTTGCGGTTAAACTCTTAATTACCATGAATAAATATTCAAGTGAAAACATAGGAAATACACCTCACTCAATTACCCTTTAAAAATTGAACCACATCCCCTTTTTTGAAAACTTATATGAGTCCAAAAATGATGGCAGTGAATGATTTCAACCTAATACTCATTTTTTTATTTTTTATTGTTTACTTTCTTTTTCTTTATATTATTATTCATAGAGGACAAGATGAAAAAAAAATACAATGAATGAATTAAAATTCATGCCCTACTTTTTTTATAGGGAATGAGTCATAAAACTAAGAACAATGAGTAATTCAATATCATCTCTATTCTTTCTTTTCTACTTTTTTTGGAGATAATAATGGAATAAATAAAACACAATAAGAACTGGAATTTTCCTAGGTATCTCTCCTCACTACCTATAATAATAACACATGATTCACACTACCAAAAATGAATTGTTTCCAAATAATACATATGAAATTCCCATCCCCACACTCAAATTTAAAATATCCGTGAAAAAATATTAATAGTGAAGGTAGGTGAGGGAAAATCAGCACATAATGTGGCTAAAACCTATAGGGAAATTCATGGATTATAAGGTATAATCAAGGGTACTTGTAAAGATAGGTCTTAAGTGAAAATTATGGATTACCAAAGAAATGTATCTATCACATCAAAAACATTTTATGGAATCCAAATACTTTATAGAAAAATATCACAAGTAATATTACATACACAAATTCTTATTTTCTCTCAAGAAAGCATGGGTATTATGAGGAATATGTAAAAAGTGATTCAGAATAACTCACAAGATATAGAAAATAATTTTACTCAGTTTTTCATGGGCATGTATTTCGAGAATTATTCAAACTAATAAAAAATATTGAAAATAAAATTTTAGGAAAAAGTTTCAAAATCAAAAATCATTTCAAAATCCATTTCTTCATAAATCAAGAAAACTATCTCAAAATTAATCAAGAGTGAAAAATATTAACAAATATTCATTATAATTCAAATTTCCTAAAAAACTAAAATAAAACAAAATGAAAACACTTAACAACTTCTAAGTTGATACTCCCCATACACATAAATTTAACTACCCCTTATTTCATCTTAATGTAATTAAAAAGATAAGGGTAGAAAAAATTAAGAGAATGAAAGACACTACCTAGGTTTATTTGGAATAGTGTAAACCTTAAGTTTAGAGCCTATTTATGGAAACTTTAGACCTAGAAAGAAAGAAAAAAACAAAACATACACTACTAAAAAAGTACTTTTAATAGCGATGCTCTTTATCAATGTTTTTTACTAACCCTTTATCAATTCTAAATGAAGCACTGATAAAGGGAACCTTTTATCAATAATAAAAAATATCACTGATAAAATGTACCCTTTATTGTTGTTATTTTAGTATTGATAAAGGGTAACATTTATCAGTGCTTTTTTATAACGTTGATAAATAGTGCCTTATATCATCACTTTATTTTTAGCGTTGATAAAGGGTATCCTTTATCAGTGCTTTATTTTTAGCATTGATGAAGGTATTGAATAAACTCAAATGACTTAAAATTTAAAAATTAAAAATGGGTAAATTTTTTTAAAATGAAGATTTTATTAATTAAATAATTATTGATAAAAATTAATAAATTTATTATATATATATATAAATTATAAATATTAATAAATAGTATATATTAAATATATAGATATTTAAAATGAATAAAACTAAATATTTTAACAAATAAAAATTAAAAATGAGTAAATTAATAAAAATATTAAACATTTTATAAATTAAATAATTATTGATAAAAATGAATAAATTTAATATACATATATATATTATAAATATTAATAAATAATATATATTAAATAATGATATATAAAATGAATTAATTATAATAAAAAAAATAAAAATAAATAAATTGTAATAATTAAACAAAGAAATTATAATGAATAAATTACAAACTTGTTAAAAAAATATTAATGAAACAATTATAAATAAAAATGGATAAGTTTAATACATATATATATATATTGTAAATAGTAATAAATAATATATATTAAATATAAATATATAATATCAACAAATTCTATAATTAAAAACATATTAATGTCTTATTCATTTTTAATGGCTTTTATACAAAGTTCATTAATACATTTAATATATAAATATATTCATATATATATTTATATATATATATGTATGTATATAATGTTTCATAAAATATGATTTATATAATAGAAAATATGTATGCTTATATTAAATAAGTCATATATTTAGTAAAAAATGGTTTATAATTAAAAATTAAAATCAATGAAAAATACAGACTAATTGCATTGAGTAATGTACATAATTGAAGTTTGTTTAATTTTTCAATTTAACATACATCAAAAGCGTGTTGCATTAATTTCACACACACACACACACAGATATATATGTGTATGTGTGTCTGTTTGTGTGTGTGTGTGTGTGTAATTAATAGATTTTTATATACAATTCACGAACACACACACATAGATATATATATATATATATATCGTTGTGTGTGTGTGTGGTTTTAATTGGTAAATTTTATTTATTTTTCTTTAATATTATTACAGTTAGGTCTCATTTATTCAATTTTAATGTTTTTTATTTTTTATTTTTTATTTTCTTCAATTTAATAAATTTCTATTATTTATTATATTTATTTATTTACTATGTTTTAGTTTTCTAAATATGTACTCATATTTTCTGTTAATATATATCCATATTTTTTAATACAATTAATTAAAAAAAGTTATTGATTTTTTCAATATTTTTAAATTGTACTCATTTTTAATTATTCAATGTCACTCATTTTTAAGATGCATGCATTTTATATTATATATTAATTATTAATTTTTAAAATATATTCATAAATAAATAATTATATACAAATATATTTATATATTTATTATATTTATTATATTTATTATATTTATTATATTTATTATATTTATATATTTATATATTTATATATTTATATATTTCTATATTTATATGTACATAATTATAAATAAATTATTATTATTTTTAAAACAATTATTTATATAATTATAAATAAACAATTATATATATTGTAATAGTTATAAAATTATAGTAAATTTATTTTAATAATGAACATATTAACTGTATTTATATTTATATTTATATTTATATTTATATTTATATTTATATTTATATTTATATTTATATTTATATTTATATTTATATTTATATTTATATTTATATTTATATTTATATTTATATTTATATTTATATTTATTATATATATATGTATATAATTATATAACTATATAAATATTATTTTTAAAACATATTTATATATTTATAAATAAATAATTATATATTTAAATAATTATAAAATTATAATAAATATATTTAAATAATGAATATATTTACTATATTTATAGTTATATTTATATTTATTTATCATATTTATATATATATATTGATATAAATATATTTACAATTATAAAACTATAATAAATGTATTTAAATAATGAATATATTTATTATATTTATATTTATATATATATATTAAATATATATAATTATATAATTATATAAATATGTATAATGATATGAACATATTTATATTTGTAAATACATAATTATGAATATATTTATAAATATATATTTACTATATTTATGAAATTATATATTTATAATTATAAATAAAAGTATATAATCTTTTTAAAAAGTATTTATATAATTATGAATAATTAATTATATATTTAAATAATTATAAAATTATAATAAATAAATACATAATTATATAAATGTATTTACAATTTTTTTATACTTATAATTACAAATCCTTTATCAGTGCAAAAGTTTTAGCACTGATAAATATGAATTTTATCATTACTTCCTTAGCATTGATAAAAGTTATCTTTATCAATGTTAAACCTTTAACACTAATAAAGATGCATTTTATTAGTGCTTTTTTGCACTAATAAAGCTCCATATTTGTTGGTGCAAAAGAAGCATGGATAAAGATATATTTTATCAATGCTTATTAATTTAGCACTGATAAAACGAATCTTTATAATCTATTTTTAGAAATAATTGATAAAGGTGTCCTCCTCGAATGGCCTGAAGGCCTTCATTTTTATTGATTTTTGATAATCCACCTTTCATGGGGTGAGGTGGAACCCTTAAAAGGCCCGTAGGCATAAGTATTACATCGCCCGTAGGCCTTAGAGGAATTCAATGCCTGTAGGCTTCAAACATTACATACAACCCAGACAAACTACTTGGAACTACTCCTCCCCAGTACCTTCATCGTGAAATCACCTCTCCACCTTCGCATGGTTGTTCGGTTAGGATTTCCTATGCATGTATAGGCTTGTCCCGATAGCTGGCGCCATACCCTCTAATTCTTGCAATCCATTTAGCTCCAGCTATGGTGAAATCTCCTTGCTCCTCCTCCTTATGAAGTTTTTTCCTTGTAGGTTGTCTGGTTTGCATCTGCACTTAAGGTGGCCCGAAGGCCTTACTGACCTGAAGGCCCGGGTGGCCCGAAGGCCTGGGTGGCCCGAAGGCCTTAAAGGACTTAGGGACCAAATCGGTGGCATGAAGGCCTAAACGGGGGAATATTCCCAACATCTACATAGCCAAATAGTGCCTGCTACAGTCCTGCTATAGTACTGCTACAATCCTGCTATAGTACTGCTACAGTTACGGATACAGTAACCCCAAAATTATCCTCTTTCTGGATTTGATCACGGGTCTCCTGGATGCACATAAGGAGTCCTCACCAACTGGTCTGAGGCTCATGTGCAAGGTCTTCTCGATCTATTTAAAAGAACTGTAACTGCAACTGATTCAGCTGAAATTCTCAAGTTTTGGCCAAAGTCCTCTTATGTCGGTGCTACTCCCCCATGTTCTCTCTGATGAATCATGTCTATAATCCAAGGTATGTTATTTTGTCCTCCTCCTCACTCATTTATTACATGTTTGGGTTCCACGGTTTGCACTATTATTATGTTCTCAACCATTATGAACCCTACTTTTCTTCTCCCATAAATCTAGTTTTGATTTTTCTCTCTCATTCAGCCTCATTGTTTCCATTCTTATCACCACCTTCACTCGTTGTTATTGCCTAGTAGTGATATCGTTTTCACCATCACCATTTTCATCATCAACTTCCCATTTTTTAATTCCTCTGCCACTACTTCTCTTTGATTTCTCTCAATGGTTTCTAGTCATAGTTTTGATTTTTTATCACACATCGAAGGTCTGCTTTATTTGATAAATGTTTGTTTTCAGTTTTTGGATTTATTTTATGATTATTTGATTAATGGGTGTCATAAATAATGTTTATTTTCTTATAAATGGGTGTCTAAGTTATGTTTAGTGTGTGTTAGATTTGACTAAATGATTATTTAATGAGTTTTGGGACAACAACGGTGTGTTTAATTTTCTTGAATAATTATTTAACTGGTGTTATATACGATGAATGATTTTTTAAGAATGGGTGTCTTGTAAATATTCTAATGATTTTTCACAAAATTTAAAGTGTGTTTAATTTACTCTTTTTACAACATGTACCGAAACATTTTTTTTTCATTTTCAGAAGCCGGTTTTGGGGTTCCTGGTACCCGTACAGACGGACCCAACAAGCAGATTTAAAATTTCAAATACAAACCCAACTTTCCATCAAAAGTTGTGTTCCACACCTCGACTGCCATCATTTCCTCGAGCCGCACTCCTGACACCATGAGCTACGAGCCTGCACTGACTGACGCGCCATGATCGTATCAACACCAGATCGCCGGCGAGCTTCACCAGCATCCATCGTCGTCTTCACCATCACCGCCATCGAGAACCCGTCATCTTCACCATCACCGCCATCGGGAACCCGTCGTCGCAGACACAAACCAAGAAACCACGAGAACATCCCCCACACCACAGACAATCACAGAACCAGAAAATCAAACGCAACGGGTGCGCATCACGAACCAAATCAACCAGGAAACAAGAAACTGCAGCGATTCACAAGCATCGCAGAACCACCATGAAAGCACCAAAAATCCAAAGCCTCCAAATAAGACCCTCAAACCACTCACCACAGTGGGCCAAAGATGACCATCAAAAGCTGAGACACTCACCATAGGGCCAACGATCTGCCGAGAAAAAACCTGGAGCCCTCTGTAGAGTATGCCGACGAAAACTCAGTCTTACACCCATAGCTCTGAATCAGCAACCACAGAATCCCATAGTGAGAATCTACAGCATGAGAGGAAGCCACGGAACCACCGCAGGGAGCACAAAGGGATTCATGGAAAAAAAACCACCACTAGAGGGAAAAACCCTAGCGCATCATTCACATCAAGCATTCAACCACCTCTAGTAATATAGTACACTAATAGTGATCATTCTAAAATGATATGATAAGGAGAAGAAGATTTCAAATTATTTTAAATATAATTATAAAACAAATTATCAAATTATCTCCCTATTTAAAAATTTATATAGTATATATCACTCTGTATTTACTACATGAAGAGACGTTTTCATTTTCAATATGATGTATGAAATCATATGCCTCCTTTTAGATTCTTATCACTATCGATATTGTTTTCATCACTAAATTATTATACCTATTATTATTTTATAATTTATATTTATTTATATATTTTGAAAATAATAATTTCAAAATTGTATAATGAAAAGAAAGAAAAGTTGTGTTTTATTTATAGTCAACCTTTCAAAATTGATGTTAAGATTTATTTTTGTTTGGAATTTTTTTCTTAATGGATTTTAATTGTATAAGTCTAAAATGAAACATTTTTTAAACAAATTGTTGATTTTGTTTTATTTGTGAAATATTTTTCATTTATTTGATTTTATTTGTATTTATAAAGATAAATTTTAAATTAATTTTTCTAAAAAAATATATTTAGTAATGGAAATTTATTATAAGTGATAATGAATTGTAATTGGATTACAACACCATGAACAAGTCATGAATATGAAGAAAGGGTTGATGAATTATTAAAATTTTCAAAAGAGAATGCCCCAACAAATGACCTTTTTTCTATCTTTGGTTGAAATTTTTAAATAAAACATAGTTGCAAAGTAGATAAATTAAGGATAATTTAATTTTTCATGGTTTTAATACATTTTATAGTCCTTGTATTTGGTATGCTAAGATTGGGTAGAATTTAAGATCTATTAATAGTGAATATTATCATGATGATAAGTTTAATAAAATTAAAGAAATTATTTTAATATAAAAGATATAGAAATTTAGAAGACACCAATGATCACACACTTATATAGTGATACTGAAAAACCATTATATATAAGTTATATAAAATTTATGGTTTCATTAATGAATTTCTAAATAAAAACATGTATAATTTAATGGATAAGGTATTTGGTTCTTTTTTAAATCATATATCATTCCCTTGCATGAGCCACCCTAGGAGATTTCAAGGTAAGGATCCTGATCTAATTGTAATATGGAAAACTAGGACCTATAGTTTAATCTGGATCCCACTTTTGTAGTTGCACCAAATTCATCTAGACTGGAAACCACATCTGGACCAAAGAGTGGTTGTCAATCTGGGTAAATCAAATTTGTTGGACAAAACATATGGATGTTACATTCCTTAATGGATCTTAAAATGATTTGGAGATTATAGAATTTCTAATTATGAAATTATATAAATGATAGATTGTAAATGATTAAATAACACAAGTCCAAACATTAATTTCATATAACAAATAATTTTAAAACAATTAAACATGTTTAATAGAATTTACCCAATAAACCAAGCGTTAATATATAATGTGAACAACATGCATGATGTGGTTTCCATCTCACTACACCCAATCTCATACAAAAACATTATTCAGTAGTGATGTTCTAAGAGGGACATAAGGGTAATCATGGATAATAGAAGTATCCCATATGGCTAAAACCGTATACAATTTTCTCTATGAACATTTTTCTTAGGGTAGTAATGTGTTAAGAGGGATTATATAATTACCTTACTAGTGATTAGATATGTGGTATAAAATAGAGTATCGGCCCTTAAAACTAGGTGGGATAACTGTAAATGGTATGATTATTAGTTGATCATATAACTTACTTTTCCTTGATATTTTAGGTGTGTGAGTGACATATTAAGGCCTACGAACTATGAGATTATCAAATGAGTGGTCATTCAGAAAGATGATCAATGCCAAAGATAGATAATATTTGAGTATTGTATATTATAATATGATGGGTATTTTGTGAGGGATATGTATTTTATGTAACATTGTGAGTTAAAATAGACATTTAAGTGATTCATTGATGGATATGGTGAGGTTTATGTGACATTTGTGTTGGTTTTTGGTCTGCTTTATGGTTTTTCAGAAGTTAGGTCTAAATAATGTATTATGGAACCCATTTTTTTATTCTTTTCTATGGGAACCAATTATTTTAAGACTTCCCCATTTTTCAAATGTACTTCCTAAGAAAAATGGATATATTATACCCATTTCATGATTTGGATACATTAAGTACATGTTATGGTTACCCCTGACAGATAGTCTTGGATGCTAGGGGTATAAGGTTGAATCTCATGATACCTGTGATGTGGTTATTTCCATGGGGTGATAAATAATTTTTTCTCCTCCTATGATTGTAATAATAACCACTTATTGGTGAAAATATTTGAATTTCAGGTAACAACCATGGTAAAAAAAATTATGGTATGATTAATATAATTCACGGGTATCAAATGAAGTAAGTACATTTGATTATCATGGTGACCTAGTCAGTAAACAATGAATAGACTTACATGTGTATTTTTAGTGTTAATATTTTGATAATATACTAAAATATATGCATTTTCATATATTTTAGGGTCCCTATTAGTATTTACATGTTGATTTTTATACTCACACCATACACATGAACCTCAGTGGTCATAGAGCTCCTATATTTAAGATACATGTTAGGGAAAAATAATAGTAACATATATTAGAGAAGATGAAACTTAGTTTGGATGAGTTTTTTTTCTCATGGTAGTGTCAAGGAACTTTTAGAATTTTTAGATGATATTTGAAATTTTAAATTTAGATGTAGTAATTAAAAATGTTTTGGGGTGGCAATTGTAATCCTCACCAGCTTCATCTCCCGAACATTTGTTATTTCATTTTGTTTCTTGAGACTCATCCCCAATATATTATATTTTTCTTGAACTAATCTAAGTATTAGTCATCCAAAATGATCACCAGTACCTTGTATGGGATGACTATTACTCAATAGAGTTCAACCTATATCAGTGAATGTCCAGAATATATGGAGGATGAGTCTCAAGAAACAAAATGCAGTAATAACTATTCAGGATTTGAAGATGATGAGGATTAAAGTTATCTAATACTTTAACCTTTTGATGAATTCATAGGATAATGCCTACCATAGTGGAGTAATAATTTTCTTAAATTCAATTATCCATTTCCTTTAAAATGGATTCATGGTAATAAATTGACCAAATAGTATAAATATAGAGTTAAAGAGTTTATAAAGTTTTCAATAGAGAATGTCTACGGCCCTTATCAAATATTGTGTATGTATTTATGTTGTTGTTATTCAATACAATTCAAATGTTTGACTACTCAAATAGACAATGTCTTCTTCACATGATATTGTTACCAATCCCAAGGAAGAAAATACTATTGATGTGGAAACTATAGAATTATTAGGGGATCATCAGTATATCGATGAAAAAATCACAAGAATGGTGCATTCACACAGTGTTGAATAAAATTATCGAGGAAACAAGTAAGGTTATGAAATTTGAAATTGGTTGGATTCAACACGGCCAACATGTTGACCCCAACAAGTCAATGTTCATTAGTTATGATGGGGTCACAATGAGGATGAATGTTCTAATTTTTATTTAATCATGGCGCCACATTTAGCCTGTAATTAAGGGAACCCTTTGGAAATATATAATGGTAATGTTACGATATGCTTTCTCTATTTTACCAAAACATTATATAATAAATATTTGATTTAATTTTCATTAATCCTGGAATATTTCATTTATTTTATAATATTTCCAAAATAAAATTGTATTAATGGACACTGTTAAAGCTCAAAGAGGCTTCCAATCTCTTTTTACCAAATTACATCATAGCAATGTTTAGGGGAAACGAAATCCCCACCCACCAGTTAGTTATACACATATTTCAAAGTAGTTAGTTATGCACATATTATAAAGCAGGAAACTACAATTCATTCATCAGTAATTGTTGTGAGAAATCATTTTTGGTTCATTGTAGTCAATAATATATTATTTGAAATTATTTATTTTATTCAAATTTATTTAAAATTGTAAATTTATGAAATAGGAAAAGAGTGCTGAAAATAAAGAAGATGCATCAAAACCAATGTACCCCTGTTGAAAAGTAAGTATGCGGTACTCTTTATTAGAGAAGAAATTGGTATGTACTATAAATCAAAAATAAATGTTTTATGTGATATAAAACAATATAAAATTACTTTTATATATTAATATTGATTAATCAAAATCTAAATCCACTTTTATCTCATATCATGTGTTATGGAAGGATGCTCGCATAAATAAGGACGTTAAACTAATTTATAAAAACATAAAAGCAGTATGGTTAAATGTGTAAGTATGAAAAAATAAAAACTATTTATTCTTTATAATAGTATTACATAAAAATATATATTTATGTTCATATTTTTTTATATGGTTTATACACAAGAATCGGCAGTGACCATACCAGAAGAAAAAGTATTTTCATTGTCTTCGAAGCGGTCAAAACAATATGGTTGCATTAAAGGATTATGTTTTTTAGTGTATCCTCGGTCATATTTTGATAAGATAAAACCACATGAAGATACATATAATATGGTTAAAGTATTTCAGACACAAATATATTCTTTTTAGGATTTTATTGTCTGGTCTAGTTTGGCGGACCAATGTATAAGAAAGGATCTGAGTGAACTAGTGGTGGAACAAAGATCCACACATGAACCAAATGACCCCGTTATCTTTGAGGATATTAATTCACCTAAACCACATAATTTTCCTAAGTTAATCAATTTTTTCATTACTCATTATCCAAAATATGAATCAAAAAGCTTCTGATAACTTTATATTACTAAAATTCTGTAGGGTATAATTGTATGTGATTTCTATTTATCAACACTCACACACTGCCTTGTTGATAGGGGTATAATTTATAATATCCCCAGAGACAATAAACACTTGAAATAAATCCAAAATGTTCACATGATAGTTGGTATTGATGTAGTGTATGATCTGACTACTAGGTTTCTTGTTTCACTTGATGCTTCAGATATTACAATAATCAATGATGCTATTGGAACTTTAATAGGATGGTCATCTAATCTTATAAAGATACATTATGTTTGTATTTAATAAATTTTTTCATATCAAAATCCTAAAACAGTTAATTAAAAGAGGTATGAAGTTTGGTATGATATTAAATATGGATAAAGTGATAGGGAAATGAAACATCGGATCAACAAAATCTAGGGAATCATCCATGAAATCAAAACAACCTTCTGAGAGTAACTTGTACATGCTAGTTTTAGGGAAACATTTATTATCATTAAAAATTCATTAAAAGACAACATTTAAAGATGAAAATATTTCTTACATTCCCTATGAAAAATAAATTTATGGAACATTCACGACATTAATAGTTGGTATCAAGAGTATAAATGAGATTCTCAAGCATGAATGGTTGGGTGTTTCAATTGTGATTACATACATAAGGTACATTTTCATAATACATCAATCTATATAGTGAGATAATATGTTTATTAAAGTTAATAACTATTCATATTTATTACAGGAATTTATATTAATAGTATATAAATGGAAAATTTTGTGAAGTATGATTTTGATTCATTAATCCCTCTATCATTTCTATGGAAAACTTACTTTGGATAATGATGTGATGAAGAAGAAAAAAGAAGAGATACGTGAAGAATTTTTGAAAAAAAAACAAAAGATGAAGGACTATTTTTTATGCTTACAATGGATAAGTAAAACAATACAATATAATCACATAAGATATATTTTTAATTTTTTCCTTACTTTTTATTTTTTGTTTTTTAGGTAGTACTAGATGAGGGTCACATTCAATCTAGATACCTAAAATATTTATTTTATTCATCTAATGCATGGATATCTAACAAACCAACCACACATGATGTTTATTTTGAATTTATAATACACTAAAATGAACATTTTATAGATAAACTTCAAATTATATGTTTCAATCTATGTTTTAGCAATAATTTTCTTATGATAGGATGGTCACAAAATATAGGCTAAATCATGGCATGAAGTCAATGTTTAAACATAAAAATCTTATGAATTACTAAAAATGGAAATATATTAAGATATATATAGAAATATTTAACATTCAAAACATATTTCAAAACAATTTACTTATTTTTTTCAATGTTTTTATAGTGTTTGAAGAAAGACAATGTAAATAATTGTGGATATTATGTTTGAAAATTTATGAGAGAGATCATAAACCATGAAAGGACCAGCATCCCTGGATAGGTAATTTCCAGAGGTAATTATAATTTCACTAAAAATATTTATTAATCAATTTTTTGTATATTTTTTCTCAGTACTAGCAATATTTTGGACAACCTTTGTACTCAAAAGAAAACCTAAATTTATTTAGAGATGATTGGGCAGCGTACATAATGTTAGAATGTTTTTTAACAACAAATTTAGGTGACTGTCTGCTATTTTTTGATATAGTATAGAATATGACCTTAGAAATATATTTAGGGTGTTAAATATTAGGGTTATAATGCTTATATATTATTTTTTATCTATTTCTCAAGGATATATATAATAGATGAAATCAATTTGTTTAGAAGAATTGACCTATAAACAATAAAATTGTTGAGAAATGGTGGAGGTGGAGGAGAAGGCAAAAGTGGAGGTGGAGGTAGAGGCATAAGTAGAGGCAGAAGAAGAGGATGAGGGTGAGTTGGAGACCGAGGTGAAGGCAGGGGCATAGGCAAAGACTAAGGCAGAGGAGGAGATGAAGCGTTGGCTTGAAAATAATAAAATTTTCACATAATGGAGTATAATGGGGATCATACAAATATTTTGTTTGATAAAAACTGTTGAAAAGTTAAAACAACACATTCCACTTAAGATAAGAGCTAGTGTACTAGTGTTTCAGGTTTCTGATTGAAAAAATGTTTTTCACTACTTATTTAAGTGATTTTTTATAGGAATTTAAGTGTATGATTTTTTTTCAAAAATATAAAAGTCACTTATTATTTTTTAAAACTTATTATCATAGGATAACATTTATATTAGAACATTTCATATACAATCCAATATTACTTAAGGGTGAAAGAAACCTCTCACCATGAACAAAATAAACAAAAAAATAGATGTAGTTTCTTACTAATGGATTCTCTACACTATAAACAAAGGGTCTTAGTAGCGGATCCAATAATAACTTGAGAGTCATAAAACACCAATGTAATCATCAAATACGTATATACCCCAGAAGTCAGATCGAAGCACGCTTGGACCACAAATTTATTAATAAAAAGAAAATTGCAGAGACAAACAAGAGAAAGAAGACGAGATTACATGTCGGAATAGTCATAGGCATCACATTCATACCTGGTCATATCATCTGCATCAGTTGATTCCCATTCTGATTGGGGCTCATATTGTTTGAGAAACTTGATATACTTTTTCCTTCACTCTATTTGCTCCATTGATAGATTCTCCTTAGCCTTCATGGAGGATGACCTGGTGGTCACCGTCCTCGGAACTGTAGAGTAATCTTTCCTTGGTTTCCTTTTAACTGGGGTAGGAAAAAAACCCTCACTATCAGAGATTCTGATCTTTTCTCCATGAACAATATCATTGTATGAGGTTTTACTCATATTTATATAACTTTCCTCATCATCCTCATGAGTGTCCCCCCAGTTGCAGGGAAAGGACACTCCATTTCCCGGAGTGGAGACCTCGGCCCCTTCCTTCCCATCATCAGCGTTGTTCCTCCGTTCCGCAGAAGATTGCTTCTGAATATGCAGCTGTGAAGAGTCATTCACCACCAATGCTGACGCAGGAATCCAATTATTAGAAGTGATAACCTCATGAGCTCTATAAGGGCCACTATAAGATCTTGTCGGATTAGAATCAATAATCAACTCTTTTCTATTCGAAGGAGTCATCACATCAGGGGTTGCCTTCATAGGAGGGTCGATGTCCTTGATGACATGCTTTGGTGAGGAAGATTCCTTCAAATTATCCTTTTTTCGACAGAGATTGGAGGGGTGTCATCACATTCCACAATCCTTACAAGTGATGTTTTTATGAAACAACTCCAAAGAGCACCCCACAGTCATGCATTTAGAGCAGAAAAGAGGTTTCTTTTCATTTTCAACATCAATCAGAATTTGATTAGACAGAATAGGAAGTGTTACCGTATCGATGAGAGTGGATCTGAGATCTACTTCCACCAGCATTCTAGCGAAGTCCCCAATCTGACATCTGTCATTTCCTAATCAAGGCGGATGGGAGTTCCAATTGTCGTTCTAATATCATGTAAGATCGTTGGATGCCAAAGAACCCAATTAAGCCCTTGAAGACGCACCCATACCTGAGCGAAGACATTTTTTTCATTAGAGTCATTAAAGTCAAGTGACCATTCATGCAGATGAATCCAGCCCGGTTTTAGAAACATTGAACCAGAACTGCATGCCCTAAGCTTGAGATCCACTGATGGAAACAAATAGTAAAATAATCTCCGCCCAAGGGAGACACATTTCCAGCTAGCAAATCCCCACAACATCGAAATTCTATGGAATAAATCTTCACATCTTCAGGGTTGCGCACCTTTAGGAAGAACAATGAGAGAAATAAATGAGTTCTCACCCAATGAAAACCTTTCAGAAATCACACCAGGGTTCGCCTCCACGTGAGCCAAAGATCCCTTTCAGAGAATCCTTCTATAGCAGGAATCCTCATTACTTTTCTGATCTGATAAAGAATCCTTCATTAAATCGACAAAGTAACGTTGAACACATGTTGCAACACCAGTAGGCACCCTCACAGATTCCTGAAAATGGCCAATATTGACATCGGAATAGGCAGTCTTCAAAACATCCTTTACCATGAACCCAGAAGAATCCCGAACAAACTGGTTAAGGGATTTGCAGGGAGGAGGTTTCGTAGCGGTGCGAATCAACACGTCCACCCTCGCCGCACCATCCTCTGATCTCAGCAGAAAAGTCTCACCGGAGAAGACCTTCACACCGCCAGCCGATGCGACATCAGAAGAAAAAGCCTACAGGTTTTTCAAGCTTCTCGGATCCGCATCCTTCCCAGAATACTTTTGCTCACCGGAGGAGACAACACCACCGGCCGATGTGAGAAAATCAGCAGAGGAAGTCACCGGATTTCTGAAAATGGAACTCGGCGCAGAGGAAATACCGCTTGGAACCAGATCCCTCTCCATCTGTCGCATGTCGAGGCGACTGAATCCAAGGAAGTGAGGAAGTGCTATTTCGATAGAAAACACTAGCAGGTTCCATCGCTCCGCACTGTCACTTGGTTCGCCTCCCGTCTCGCCATCCTCATCTGAAAGTCAAATAGGTATATAATCCAAGTAAAATGTTTGAAAAAATATTTGTGCAATCAACCACTGAATTCAGCAGGTTTTTGAGAGAACTATTGGAGGACTACCAACATTGAGAGATCATGGTCATTGGGGAGGGCTGATGTTAAATTAAACATGAAATAAAATGAAAATAAACTTCATTATATAGAAATACCCAAAAACGAAAACCCTAATTCAAATGAAATCGTGAAGCACCCAAAATCCCAAGGAATTATCCTTTTAAAAAAAAGATGCTAGCTTCATCCAAAACCTCTAAAAATAAAAATATATAAAATTTCATCAATTGGATCATGAATTTTTAGAAAATAATAATGTAGTGGTATCACTTTGGTGGGTGGTGGAATTATTTGGGTTATTAGATCATCAATTAGATGAATTATATAATATCAAAAATTATTGTGAAATATATACAAGTAACATTCCTTATGCATGTTCACATTCAATATATAAAATGATCCACATTCACAAGATCATTAATAAAAAATTCATCATCATTCTTAATAAAAAATACAAGAGAATAAGGATATTCCCATTTTGATTAAAAAGAAGATGATGACTTTATGTTAGACTTTATCATCCCTCGGAATATTGAAAAGGATATACTAATATTTATCACAATCTAGTAATTCTTATTAAACGCACTATATTTTTGTGTCATTTGGATTCTATAAAAGGTTATAATAATGTTTAATACTATCAAAAAGGGGTAAAATTTTTATAATGGAGTTTATTATATTCTGAAATTACATAATGGTTCAGAATGGGGTTTTTACATCAAATAAGAAAAAAAATTATCATGGAGTTTTTACAAATAATCCTCACATCAATCTGATATATTGTGGGCCCAACATGACTCAAAGTGTCCATTATCAGTTTAAAATTGAGATCTTTGATAAAAAAGTGTCACTCATTTAAAATAGATAAAACACGCTACGATTTTATTAATAATTTTTTAAAATGATTCTTAAGATATTTTTGATTTGTGGGAATTAGTATCATGTCAAACTGACATACGATGTGACCGGTATGACTCATATTGCGTGTTTCCAGTTTAAAATCACAATTTAGTAATAGAAATAAGTGACATAATCAAAATAAATAAAACTCATTAATATTGTTATAATACATTAAAAAATTATCAGTAATTCATTTAGGACTTGTATGGATCATATAAACCTCAATATAATCTATGATGTGACTAGTATGACTCCAAGTGCATCTTTTTATTTAAAATTGACATCAATTTTAATAAAAAATAAAAATGGAATTCTCAGAACCAGTCAAACGCATTTGGATTATTTTGATACATTATTAAAATGATCAATAAGTCATTTATAGTGCGTAGGAATCAAACACATGTCAATTAGATACATGATGTGCTTGGTATGACTCAAAGTGTTGATTATTAGTTTAAAATTGACATTTAAACTCAAAATATTCCTACACTATAAACTATGAAAACACAATCAGATTATATTAATAATTTATGAATAATATTTATAAGTCATTTTTGATGTGTGGTAATTAGTCTCACATAAAGCCGACACACTATGTGACTATTACAACTCAAAGTGTTTGTTTCCTATTTAAAATGACATTTTAGTAAAAAAAACACATGTGACGTACTCAAACCCTAGAAAATGTACTAGGATCGATAATTTAGTAAAATGATCCATAAGTCATTTGGGACATTTAGGAATCATTTTCACTTTAATTATATGTATGGTGTGACTGGCATGACTCTAAGTTTATTTTTTAATTTAAAATTGACATAAAGTTTAGTGAAAAAGACCTATAAAAAACTCAAAATCAAGAAAATGCATTCATATTGTGTTAATACTTTAGTAAAATAGACCAAAATTAATTTTGAAATATAGTAATTAGATTCACATAAATTTGATATAGAATGTGCATGGCTTGACTCGTAGTGCCTGTTGTTAGTTTAAAATTGACATTTTAGTTCAAAAAGTGTCACTCACTAAAAATGGATAAAATATTCTTGGATTATCTAGATAATTTATGGAAAATATTCATATGTCATTTTTGATGATTAGTAATCATTCTCATGTCAAACCAACACATGATGTGACTGGTATGACTCAGCGTTCTTGTTTTCAGTATAAAATGACATTTTAGTAAAAAAACATGAGACGTAATCAAAATTGAGAAAAATCATTCATATTGTTTTTATATTTTAGAAAAATTATCCATGTTAATTTGGGACATGTTGGAATTAGCCTCATCTCAGTTTGATGCACGGTGTGACTAGTATGACTCAAAGTGTGACTTTTTATTTAAAATTGACATTAAATTTAGTAAAAACGACAACTGACATAATCAAAATCAATCAAACATGTTCACACTATTTTTATACTTTATGAAAATTATCAATAAGTCATTTATGATGTGTAGGAATCAGCCTCACCGAAATTTGATACACAATGTTCCTAGAATGACCCAAAGTGTATGCTATTATTTTAAAATTGTCATTTGAGTTCAAAAATTGTAACTCTTTAAAATCTAAGAAGATTCACTTTTATTGTCTTGAAAATTTATTAAAATTATTCATAAGTCATTTTTGAATTGTAATAATTATTCTCATGTCAAAAAAACACCTGATCTGACGAGTACGACTCAAAGTGTGTGCTTCCAATTTAAAAAGATATTTTACTAAAAACACATGTTAAGAACTAAAAAGTGAGAAAACACATTCATATTGCTTTGATAATTTTTTAAATAGATCCATATGTCATTTGGGACATTTATTAATTATCCAAACCTCGATATAAAGCATGGTGTAACTAGTATGACTCTAAGTGTGTCTTTTTATTTAAAATTGACAATGATTTTAGCGAAAAAGAAAACTCACAAACTCAAAACCAAGAAAATGAATTTGGATTGTTTAGATACTTTAGAAAAACAATACATAAGTCATTTTTGATTTGTATGAATCAATATCACTTCAATATGATACATGATGTTCCCAACATGACTCAAAGTGTTCGTTAATAGTTTAAAATTGACATTTTAGTTCAAAATGTATCACTCACTAAAAACCATGAAAACACAATCATACATTCTTAATAGTTTTTTTAATTGATTCATATGTCATTTTTTATATATAGGAATCAGTCTCACATCAAACCAACACATGATATAACTATTCTAACTCAAAGTGTATGTTTCCAATTTAAAATGACATTTTAGTAAAAAACACAAGTGACATACTCAAAATTGTGAAAACACATTTTAATTGTTTTAACACCTTAGGAAAATGATCTATAAGTTATTTGGGGTGTGTATGAATCTTCCTCACCTCAATCTATGCATGGTGTGACCGGTATGACTCCAAGTGTATCTTTTCAATATATAAGTGTTATTACAGTTTAAAACATGCATGGCATCGCCAAAACAGAGAAAATGAGCCTATATTTTTTCTTATCATTATATATGCTATAACTTAATTGATTTCCTTATAATTTTTATTTTATACTTATTTAGTTAATTTTACTATAGATAATTATTAAATATGAACAATAAATGGTGTGACGTGCAAGAATCTACTGCAAATCAATCTGATACACAGAGTTCCTCACATGAATCAATGTTTAGTTTAAAAATAACACTTCCTATTTAATTTATTTCTTTATATTATTATTAACATAAGAATTTTTTTCTTATATAGGTGTGTTATTTTTCATGAGTAGGGGTGGTTTATTCGTTTATATAGGTGCATTATTTTTCTCTATAATAGTGTTTTTTTCATTTATTTGTGTTGTCAATTTCGTTTTATTTAACTTAGGTATTTTTGTCTAATCAATCTAATTTATGGTGTTGTTTCTCGTATTGTAGAATTATGTTATAGCACACTATATTATTCCCTATTTCTGGTGTTGTAGTGTGTTTTTACACACACTGATGTATTCACCTTTTTTAGAACTTCTAAAATCACTCACAAAGTATCCCTTTATTAGGTATTTTATTTAGCACTGATAAAGGAATCCTTTATCAAATATTTTAAAATCACTTATAAAGGGGTCCGTTATTAGTTATTTTATAGTGCTGATAAAAGGCCCCTTTACGAGTGTATTTCTAGTGCTAATAAAAAAATAGGGCTTTTAACTACACTCTGGTGTTTTGTGTTTCTCTAACATTGATAAAGTCTATTTTTATCACCGTTAAAGGCATTTTTTGTAGTAGTGAAAATATCTTCTTTGAAAGAAAAATAAATTAAAATAAATATAAGTGGGGAATTTGGAAAATGGATAAAACTTGTTATAGATCCCCAAGTGGGTTAAATATTTTTAATGCCCCTATTCAAGTAATTCTAGACGGTCATCCAAATTCTAAAATTTGATGTATTTTGTAGCATGAACCTCCACATATTATTTCTCCAAACATCAATAAGTGGATTTCAATAGTGGTATCTCCCAAATAAAATAGTAATAAATGTTCCAAACCCCAGGAAAGAAGAGATAGATAAATGGAAGTGAAAATGGGGAGGGAAGAGAAGATTAAGGGGAACCCTCTCAACTTTCCAGTTGTCCTCATACACATGATAAGAAAGATGATGTATAGGAGGAATTTACATCTCCATTGTCTCTTTGAGATCTTAGTTTTCTTAAATTTATAATTCTTTCATGGTTCCTTCTTCAAATCAAAACACCATTTACTGTTTGATGGTTTGTTATTTATCATCTTCATCACTCTCCAGGGCTTTTATAAGTGATGAATAGAAAAAATAAAAAATGTGGTTATTGAATAATATTGTCCAATAACATGAAATAAAAAAGAAATTTATTTAAAAGTTATATCTATTCCCTTTAATTACTATTATTCATGCACTTGTTATTCTTGGAAGACTATTGGAAGGCATTCTAAGAGTTATGGGAGAGATTTAGTTTTAAATATAGCTTCAATATCTCCAATATATTATTGTAATTTGGGAGGAAAAATATATTTTTCTTGAATTTCATACAAGAACTATCTCATATAATTGGTAATAATTTTCATTTACTTACATAATACTTAAATAATTTTAAATTTATCTATAACTCGATGCCTAAAAGATTCATACATTATAGTTTCATTGAAATAATCAATAGGATATGTATTATAATAATCACTATAATATTATATTATGACCAAATAATTTTTAAAAAGTTGATATATATTTAATTTTGATTTTTTAGTTATAAAATTTTAAAAAAAATTCAATTTCTCAAGAAAATAGTGTGTGCAAGTGCTTTAGCCTCCCCAAAAATGGTTCCAATTTTTTGGGTATTAATATTTCAAAATCCTGAATCAATATTTCTTATTTACTTAATAATTCAGCATAGTAAACACCCTACAGTCTATCACTCAATTATACCACCCACATGAACCATTTTTCTATTATCACTATTTATAAAATAAAATATGCTACTAAATAAAACAAAAATATTTGTGATTTTATGAAATTGAAGTGATATGTGTGTGTGTGTGTGGATGTAATGTAATAAACATTAAGAATAAAATTCACTAAGAAGAATTTTTTTGTCCTTGTTATTTCAGAATGATCTATTCTTGTTCTTAAAATTATAATTCTCAATACCCTATTCAATATAGAGATCAAAGCATATCACTCTACACCCTATTGATTGAATTTTGATTATCCTACACGAAAGCCTCCACATTAAGGAAAATCTCTCTTGAACTATGGATTGTAAACCTCTTCACCACCCATCACCCTAACAATTATAATCCACTATATGTAGCATTATAATGATGAATAAGAGTATAAATGCTGAAAATAAATAATAATAAAAATGAAGGAAATCAAGGTGACTACATAAGTGATTAATTTAATTTCTATTAAAATATTATAATAGAATAATAGAAAACATTTACATGTAAGAAACTCAAAACATAACCACTCCCCACTCCCTTGGAAAATAGTGATAATTAGTTATTCACAACCATAGAGAAGAAAAAGAACAGTTAGGGAACAAAAAATAGAAAAATAAAGGAAAATATAATGAGTGAAAATGAAATATATTTTGAATATATAAGACTATTAAAATAAAAAATTACCTCCACAACTATTTAAAATTTACTATCTCCTTTGAATGGAAGTGAAGGTTCAAATTTATAATAAAGTGTTGAGGTAGATTTATCTTTAATTATGAATTCTAAAATATTCCATGTGTTTGGAAGATTTAATGATAGTGTCAGAAATTGGTATTCTAAAAAGTTTTTTCTCTATGTCTTTTTTGATCATATACAAAATTTTATCTTTATTTTATATGTTTTTACAAAGTTATGATAAATTATTGGAGAAAATATTTATATCCTAATAAACTATTCTAATTACAATCCCTTGGTTTCCCATATATTAATGGCCTGAAAATAGGATAAATCTTGAGTAGTCATAGTTAAGGAAAATACTCAATGATATCTTATCTATAATTGTTTAAAATTTAAACTCATTTGTATTATAAATATGTGATACATGGTCTCATCATCAAAATTTATCAATTATTTGAAAATATTTCATAACCATACTTGTGTGTCTCGTTTGGGCCTCCTATATGTGGATTCAATAGTTGTTCTAATTGAATTAAATTTTTCCCATCAAGAATATAATCCTAAGAAATAATTTTTTTAAATTTTGACTTGTGTATAATATTTTATAAATTAAATATCAAAGTGAATAAAAACTAAACATTAACACATTTCCACATTAAGGTCAAATTATTCCTAAAACTTAAAAATGTGTACATGATGCACAAAATGATAAATAAGTTAAATTAACACATTGAATTATATAATTAAAAGTATTAATATATGATCTTCATCAATACCCCACAACTAATAATTGAACTCTAGATAAATAATCAAATATTTGAACCAAAACCCACATCAAAATCAAATTTGAGAAAATTTACAAGTTTTTTTTTCAAAATATAATTCCATCATGTCTCGTATATGAAAAGAAATTACATTTTATTTTTCCCTTAAATTTAAATATTTTCAACTTCCAAAATCCATTCATGAATCAATCACAACTTACAACATAAGAAAATTCAAGTTGCTCTTAACTCAATAGAAATTAAATATGGATTTATTCTGAGACATGTAAAATTAATATATCGCTATTGGGTTGTGAAAAGTGTCATTTATCCACACTATACGAATTACAAATGTTTTCAATCATGAGGACTCTTCCAGGTGATTTTGATGTCTAAGGATTGGTGGGAAAACAAATTTTAATATTCAAGGCTGGAAATATTGGGTTAAAAACCTAAATTACCATGAATGAATATTCAATGGAAAACATAATCAATACACCTCACTCAGTTCCACTAACTAATGTGCACCATATCCATTTTTAACATGGTCCATGAGTTAAACAATAAATATAATTAATGATTTTATCCCAATTCTCTTTCTTACTTTTTTTCATTTTTCTTTTATTTAATTTTTTTCTTTTTTCATGTGTTATGAGATGAAAATCAAATATAATGAATGAATGACTATTAATAACTTTGATTTAAAATGATGTATAAAATTAATCATGGTGAATAATTCAATTTAATCTCCATTTATTTTTATTTCCAATTTATCTTCATCTTTTTTTAAAAAAATTCTATTTTTGGATAAATGATCATAATAATGAATATAAATGAAATAATTACTCATGAACACCTTTTTATATACTATTTATAGAATAATGACACATTCCACACACCACCAATAATGATTTTCTTCCCAAATAAAAAATATTAAAGTCCCTTTCCCCACACTCAAAATTGAAATATTCATGAATAAAATTTAGGAGTGATGGTAGACAAAGTAAAATCATCAGGTATTTTGTCTTAAACCTATATTTAAATACATGGTTATAAGATATAAACAATATTATATAAAAATATAAGTCTGAATATAAAAATTTTGTTAGTCAATGAAATTCCTCAATCACATAATTTTTTTTATAAATACCAAATCATTGAAAGAGAAAAACATGAAGATATAGTTCACACAAAAAAACCACATTTATCTCAAGAAAGTTTGTTTATTATAAATAATATAAAAAATATGGTTTATAATACCTCAAGGTATAGGGAAAATAATTTGAGTCAATTTTTCATGGGTATAATTTCAAAAAAATTTGAAACTAATAATTTTTTTTGGAAATAAAATTCTCAGAAAAAGTTACAAAAATAAAAATTCATTTAAAATTATATTCATTCAAAAATCAATAAAATTATATCAAAATCAATTTCAGGTTTTAAAAATATAAAAAAAATGCTAATTTATTCTTAAATTTTCCAAACTTTTGAAAAAAAACAAATTGAAAAACATAAAAACTTTTAAACAAATTGATAATTTAACTAGTATTTGTTTCAACTTAAATAAATTAAAAATATAAGGGAAAACCCAAAGGGAAGTAAAGATAAAAACTAGGTTTATTTATAATAATTGAATCCTTGAGTTAATCTCCTAGATACTATCACTTTTGACAAAGAAACTAATAACAAAAAAATTTAAACTTTATTTGTAAGAACCCTGTTCTTACTTGGAGTTATGGTTTTCTTTTCTTCTTTTTACTTTGATTTGTTTTTGAGAAAACAGGGGGAAACTTGAAATGTACTGGAATCATACTATCCCATGGCCTAACTTAGGGTTACACACCATGTACTTTAGCATACATTTCATGTAGGTTGGTAGTGTATGATGGGAATACATGTTGTGTAGTCATGTCGCCAAGAAAAATAGGGAAAAACAAACTACACACTGTGTACTTCCTAGTACATGTGTAGTCATATTGACAGGTTCTGGATTGTATGTTAGTGGAAGTCAACCACCAGATGAATAGTAAAATGATATACACTCTGTGTATATGAACTTACATGTTGTGTACTTTTTTCTTTTTTCTTAAAATGGGAAGTATCCTCGTTTTCGGCCATTTTGGGCAGAAAGCTTGCTGGGTGGACAAACAAGGAGCATCGTGACTGATTTCTTCTCCCGTTTCATTATCCACAAGCCAAGTCAAACACTATTATATCTGTTGGAATCCTCTTGGTGAGTGATCGATTACTTTTGAGCCATTCTTGGTGATTTTTTTCACGACTATGTTATTTAAGGTTGAGTTATTATCTTTTTTTGTAGATTTATATTGTTCTATCTCGAATTGGATGTCAAGTCTGGATGAGGAGAGTCATACTATGATTAGGTAGGTGTCATTGTTCCCCTTGTTAATTGTTTTGATGTTTATGTGTCATTGTGTCGTCTTCCCATGTTTAGGGTGTCTCCTTGAAAAGAAATTGATCCTTATTATTAACTAATGTTGTTATGGTAATTTATGCAATGAATTAAATCATGTTTGGATTTGTAGTTTGATTAACGGCTACCCCATAGGTGAGTTTCCCTTCGATAATTTTTGTTTATCCATTTTGGTTGACAATGTATATGGGAATTCCTTTGTTCCCTTTTTAGGTTTGTTTAAAATGAACTTGGATGTTAGTTGGAAATTTCAATTGTGATAGAATTGTAAGTGTTTTTATTATAGATTTGGGATTATGTTTCCCATTTTCCCATGTTGTGGTTTTTCTTGTTTAAGCAGGTTGGAATTCTCTTTTTAATTTAATGATTTAATGGTAAATATCATTGGTTGATACAAGGGTTCCGTCTAAAACACCGTGAATGGACTCTCATGACTATTGTACCTTGCACCTTGGGTGACACATGGGTTCAACTTAGAATGCCATGGATATACTCAAGAGACTTTGTTTTATATTTCCTAGTGAAACTTGGGCTCCCTAGTAGAACTGTCGAGGAATTACTAGATCTAAAAGACCTTATATTTCACCTTGGGTGACACATGGGTTCAACGTAGAACACCATTGACAAACTCGAGAGACTTTTTTTTAAAATTTAATTAGTGACACTTGGGCTCCCTAGTAGGACCGTCGAGTACGGACTAAACTGACATGAACTTAGACCAACATCTTGATTGATACTTAGGGCTCCCATGTAGGCCCACTAAGAAAGAACTCACAGGATTTTGGTAGACTTTCACCTTAAGTGATACTTGAATTACAACTTAGGAATCTTAAGAACGGACTCAGTTTATAATTAAATAATGGAATGGAATGAATTGTAACATATCTTCCAAGCCAAACCACAATCATGGATTCAGTGTTCACTGACTTGTTTAGAAGGTTTTCTAAGCCTTCTGTTGTGATTACTTTACTAAGGGGAATGTCAGGCTTAGTCTGAATTCAGAGACTTAGCTACTTCAGGTAATTGTATTTCTAATGACTCTATAAATGAATTCCAGTGCCTATAGGATTGTTTAGTTTTTGTACCTACTAGTTTACTGCATTTTACTATTGTACACTACTACTACATATACTCACAGACAGATTGGAATCGACCTTAGGTGGTTGCCTACTGATATTTCTTTCTCACACCTTGTTTGGGTCTTGTTTTTAGGCCCAAATAGACTATATTGTTGTAGGTGTCAATAGAGTTAAGGCCCCTTTTTTAGGTACTTGATTGCTTCTCTGAGTAGGAGAGCATGGGACCAAGACAAGTCTTACGATGCTACTAAGTTTCATTTAGTTTTACCAAAATTTGTTATTTTAATGTAATTGATTTCAGTACATTCTCTTATTTTTGTTTTCATAGAACATGTGACATGCTGCATTATTTTGATATTATATGCCTTCTATTTATCTTTATCCTTCAGTCTTCATTTGTTTACTTCAATTGCATGTTGTTTACTGCTTCCATTATTGTTATTATTTATTCTACGATGTTACACTATGTCGGTGAGTGAATAGTCTCCCCAATATCACACCCTAGGCCCTCACTTCTAGTTTACAGCCTCTAGTGTTTGGGGAAACGCGCTTGATTCCATATGGACAAATGGGTAGGGGAACCAGTTGAGTGTCTTCCAGACCCAGGACATTAAAAAGTGGTATAAAATGATTTCTTTTATAGTTTTCATTACTATTTGGTGACATTAGAAATGGATAGCAAGGATATGTAATTTTTGTAATTCCCTTTTCTTAGAAGTAGCTAACCTGTGTACAAGGAAAATCCAAATTTCCTCAAATGAAATTGTGCTTTGGGATTTTGAGTTATTATAGTTTATTTGATTTCATCTTTGGGTAATGCACTTGTTGTGCACTATTATTATTGATATTATTGTAGTTTTATTTTGTTTCAACCCGATGACATGAGGGTATTCCATCTCAGGCATCATATAGGAACGTGTTAGAAATCAAATTCCATGAATACTTTTCATTCCATTTAGGGAGTATTACTGATTTCATGCTGTTGTGATAGATATAATGCTAGAGATTCATGTTGTTGTGATAGTACCTTGATAGATATGTCTACTGTTGTGATAGGTGTATTGGTACATGTAATAGTTCAAATTGTATGGATGCCAAAATTTGATCTCTGAGGCGTATGGGCCCTATTAGATCGAAATTTGGTGGATTATGTTTCAGCCTTTTGAATAGAATTGTAACGTGATATGTTATGATCGGGTTCCAAACATTGATTCGCGAGGATTATGGGCCCTCACAGATCAGAATTTGGAATACCACTGGTTAGTTTTTCTAAATAATAGAGGTTTTCTAGGTAATTTGGAGTTTATTTTCTGAAAAACTCAGTATACATGGCGTGTAGTTTAACCTAACATGTCGTTTATTCTTCTAATTTGGGAAAGATGATGCTCCAAGTTTTAAGATTTAAACACTGTGTACCATATGTACATGTTGTGTTATTAGAGACCGCATGCCCGAATATGTGATAAGGAACATGGGGTGATGGGTTTCACAAGTACACTATCATGTACTTTCAATACATGTTGTGTGGGCTCACTCAAGCAGAACCCATGTGGACCTGGCCGTGTGGGAGTTCATGGATGGTAGGGAGACTTGGTCACACACTGTGTACTCATCCAACATGTCATCTACCTGAGGTTGATACCCTCCCAAGATGGAGGTAGAACACGTCCATCTAAGAGTTTAAGGGTAAATGTTTTGTATACTTTCTATATGCCTTGTAGTCCCTTTTTTCCAAACTTTGGGGGTCTTTTCTTTTTTTTGGAACTCTTGAACAGAAAACCTTGATAATGATCTTGAATTGAGACATGTTCTTAACCATGCAAAGCCATGCCACCACGATGACATCAAGTTGTACGCCAGGAGAGTGGGGATGAACATACCCTGGAGGTGGTAAGCCATGGGCTACCAATGGAACCTCTAGTTTTTCCAACTAAGGCACCAGCTGTTATACTAGACGTAGGTGCAGATGAACAATTTCGTGAAGGATTTATAAGGTTTATGAAAACTTTTCAGGGAGCACTGTAGCTAACCATGTCTGTAGAAGAGCTGATACGAGTGTTCCAACAATCGTATCTGCCTATTTTCTCAAAGTATGGCAGACCATAGGGTACAAAATCATGGCTATAGGCCATAATTTCTATATTCGGGCACTTAGATACACCTATTTAGAGGAGGGTCAAGCTCGTGACATATATTTTTCATGATTCTTCCAAGAGATGGTGGGATGTTATCACTCAGGCAGGGCATCATCGGGATATGACATGGGAAGAATTTCAAGCTTCCTTCTATGACTATTATTTTACATAGATACTGAGGGTCGACCGAGCCCAAGAGTTCATGCACCTAAAATAGGGCACATAGTTAGTTATGGATTAAATTTTCTGGTTTACTGAGCTCTAGCGATTTGAACCTGTTCTGATGGGTTATGATGTATCAAAAGCTAGAGAGTTTGAGGACGGTCTCAGTCTTGACATCTGATCACAGATGAATGTATTTAGGTTTCCTTATGTATCTACTACTGTGAATTATGGGCTTATCACCAAGCACAATCTTCAAGAAGCTAGTAGTGAGATCCAAGGTGGTTCAGAAATTATTAATGGTATTTTCTCAACCAGTAAGAAGAAGCATCATCTAGAGTTATCATGTGGTGATAGTAGTATCCAGAACCTTCCTTCCGACAATTAGGTGAGGTGCTACTAGTTCGGTAGGCTAGGGAATATGAGGCATTAGTGCACGAAGGATCTAGTTGAGTGATGAGCTTATAGTAGGATGTGCCAACTATAACGCTTCTAAAGGACATTTCCACTAGTGTATATCAATAGGGGTTTTTTCACCGAATCCGCATTCAGAAGCAGGGTCTATAACATCTCCTCAGATAGGTAACTGGAGTGCGTCTAGGCGTTCAGGCTGAGGTGGTGGTCATGGTCATGGAAGGATGACCCCAGGATCTCAGAGACGACAGGACGGGTTAACTAAGGGTAGACATACTGTGCCTTAGGGCCGCAGTATAGGCCAAACATATGCAGTGCAATAGACCCAACAAGAGCAGGATCTCGGTCCTTCTATTGTCATAGGTACTATTCTAGTCACATCTATTTTATCTTCTACACTTTTTGACACAGGTGCTTCACATAGTTTTATATTTTTTGTTTTTGTGGATATCCTTGGGCTCTGTATATTTACTTCTGATGATGTCATGATGCTAGACACTCCGTTAGGGATATAGAAGACATGTGTGAGTCTGTGTAAGGAGTTCCCCCTTGAGGTTGGTGGGTGTCACATCCTATGGGAACTTTATGTCTTGAAGATGAAATTCTTTGTTGTCATACTCGGAATGGACTGGTCGGTCTCCTTTCAGGCCATTGTTAACTTCTATCATCGTAGGGTGAGTTTCATGTCACTAGAAGGTGGATCATTTCTACAAAAGGGAGAATTGGATTTCCATGAAAGTAGAGATGGACCCAAGCATCATAGATTTTGCGGGATTACAACCCATATTGAGAGTTTATATCTGGATGACCAGGGAACATGTCTGGAATATTTCCCTCCAGTGGTAGATCATTTCAAGGATGATTTCCTAGATTAATTCTCAGGCTTACCTATGGTCATAGAGGTGGAGTTTACTATCATGCTAGTTCTAAGAGCTGCACTAGTATCCATTCCTCCTTACAGGATGGCTACGATAGAGTTGCAAGAGCTCAAGATGCAGTTGTAATGTCTGGAAGCTAAGGGTTTTATCTGACCTAGTACTTCTCTTGGGGCTTTACCGGTCCTTACAAAAAAGGTAGACGACGCCCTCAGGATATGCGTGGACTATCGGAAACTGAACTAGTTTACTACTAAAAACCAATACCCCTTACCACAGATAGATAACCTGTTTGATTAGCTTTGAGGAGATCAAGTGTTCTTGAAGATTGAATTAATTTCAGAATATCATCAGGTTTGTGTTCAACCTAGAGACAAACCTCAAATTACATTTTGTAGCATGTATGGTATGTATGAGTATCTGGTTATGTCATTTGGTATCATAAACGCACCAGAAGTTTTTATGGTGCTAATGAACAAAGTGTTCCATCCTTACCTAGATTATTTTTGGTTGGTTTTCATGGATGATATCTTGGTGTATTCTCACCATCTAAAGACAATGAAAAACACCATGAGATCATTTTTAATACACTAAGAGAGCATTAGTTATATGCAATGCTCACAAATTTACACTTCTGAATGGATCAGATTCACTTCCTGGGCCACGTCATCTCATAGACAGGAGTATCGGTGGACCTAGAGAAGGTGAGAGCAGTAGTTACATAGGAGAATTCCAATAATGTTTTTGAGGTGTAGAGTTTCTTGGGGATATCTGGTTACTATAGGAATTTTATAATGGACTTATCATGCTTGTCAGTGCCACTGATGGGCATGACTAAGAAGAATGTGAAGTTTGTGAGTTCAGATTATTGTGAGATAACCTTTTAGGAGCTGAAAGTCTGTTTGACTTAATCACCGATACTAATATTTCTAGAGCCGGGAAAGAGTTACATTGTATACTGTGATGCATTAGGTATGACTCTGGGAGTAGTTCTTATACTGGAGGATTGAGTTGTTTTGTAATGGTCTTAATAGTTGAGGCCACATGATAGGAATTTCCTGATGCATGATCTCGGGTTAGCTATAGTTGTTCATGCTTTGCACTATTGGAGACATTATTTATTAGGAGATCATTTTGCAGTGTTCATGGACCAGAAAAGTCTCGAATACATCTTTACTCAGCATTATGTGAATCTGAGACAGTGAAGGTGGGTAGAATACCTTCAGTCTTTTGACTTTGATCTTGCCAATACACCTAGGAATGATAATGTAGTGGCTGATGCACTGATCAGGAGGAATCAGAAACAGGCAATGCAGGAGGCCAGTGGTGAGTGGAACCTTATGGCATTATTTTATGAGATGCATCTGGAGGTTCACGACAGATAGTGGCAGACTTTTATTGCATCTTTACTTTTTACCTCTACCCTACTGAACAAAGTGAGGATGAGGTAGCTATCCGATTCTGAAGGCCTAGTTCTATAGAAGAGTGTGTTAGGTGAGGACCCTTCTCCAGGATGGGTGGTAGGAGAGGATGAGATCCTGCATATCCATGGATGCATGTGGGTTCTAGTGGATATATTAGAAGAGCTAATGCAGGATTTTCAAGCCTCTATATGGGTGGCACATCCTGGTGTCACCAAGATGTATCTGGATTTACATCATCAGTATTGGTGGCATGATATGAAGAAAGACGTAGCTATTTTTTCAGGAGGTTCTCCAGTTTTCAGCAGGTGAAGGTAGAACACCGATGACCATCATTACTTTTACAGTAGTTACCCATTCTTGAGGGGAAATATACTGATGTCGCAATGGATTTTATGATAGGTTTACTGAGGTCACCTCAATGAAATTATGTTGTATGAGTTGTTGTTGACAGGAACACAAAGGATTCACATTTCTTTCCAATCATGGAATCATTCAGTGTTGATGAACTTGGGAGGTTGAATATATGGGAGAATGTGCAACTACATGGGGTCCAGAATTCTATCATTTATATAGGGAGGCCCGGTTTACTTCTCATTTTTAGCAAGGGCTACAGAGGGCTTTAGGTACATAGGTGATTATGAGCATAGCTTACCACCCCCAGACAGATGTCTAGTCCGAGTGAATGATTCAAGTGTTGGAGTACATGCTACAGACATGCGTCCTTGATTTTAGGGGTTCTTAAGAGAGACACATACCCCTAGTTGAGTTTTACTATAATAATAGCATCCAAGATAATATTCATATGGATCTATATGAGGATGTGTATGGTATAACATACTGATCACCCCTGTTTTGGCTAGAGGTATAAGAGGCAGCTATGTTGGGACCTTGACATGTCCAGGAGACCACTACATAGGTTCAGTTGATTCAGAAGTGGATGGCTACTACGCAGTCTCGTCATAAATCATACGCTGATCGCCAGAGATGAACTTTGGAGTTCGAGTTTGGGGATTGAGTTTTCCTTCATGTTGCACTAATGTTGGGACAAAAGAGTATCGGGAGATAGATAATCTTTCACCAAGATACATCAGTCTATTTGAGATTATGGATAGATTCGGGCTGGTTATCTATCTATTACAGTTACCTTAGAGGTACCGAGCTATGCATTATGTCTTCCATGTATCTCAGCTACGCTACTATCACTTAGACCCGTCTCACATTTTTCATCTCGAGAAGGATGAGCTTTAGGTTGATGCATCCTTTGAGGAGAATCTGATACGTATAGTTGACAGGAGCATAAAGGTTCTCTGAGGCCAGTCAATTCCTCTCATATGGGTGTTATGGAATCACAACCAAGTATAGGACAAGACTTGGGAGAGGGAGGCTGATGTACATGCTCAGGGGCCGAAGTTATTCTCAAATATTTCTTCACCACCCTTGGAAGGGAAATTCACGGATGAATTTCTTTAAGGGGGAAGTTCTTAGGAACTCAATTCTTACTTAGAGGTACGATTTTATTTTCTTCTTTTTCCTTTGAGTTGTTTTTGAGAAAACATGGGGAAACTGGACAAGTACTGGAATCATATTGTCCCACAGCCTGACTTAGGGTCACACTCTATATACTCCTACATACACACCATTTATATTGGCTGTGTATCATGGGAATATATGTTGTGTAGTCAATTCGGCAAGGAAAAGAGGTGAAACCCATCTACACGTCATGTACTTCCTAGTACATGTCCTGTAGTCATGTCGACCGGTTTTGGAAAGTAAGTCGGCATAATTAAACCACCAAATGAATCGTAAAATGATATACATGTTGTGAATATGGACTTACATGACATGTAAATTATGTTTTTCACTTAAAATGGGAAGTAGCCTCATTTTCAGTCATTTTGGAATGAAGGATCTTAGGGTGGATGAACAAGAAGCACCGAGACTGATTTCTTCTCCCGTTTTGTCCTCTAGAAGCCGATTCAAACTCCGTCAGATCCATTGGAATCTTCTCGGTGAGTGCTCGATTATTCTTGAGGAATTATTGGTGATTTTTTTTCTAGAATAAGTTATTTAAGGTTGATTGATTAAACTTTTTTCGTAGATTTATACCATTCTAGCTTGAGTTTGAAGTTAATGTTAGATGAGGAGAGTCGTACTAAGACGAGGTTGGTGGTCTTGTGCCACTCATTAATTTTCGAGATGTTTATGTTTCATTGTGCTACATGCCCATGTTTAGGGTGTCTCCTTGAAATGAAATTGATCCTTATTATTACCAAATTTTGTTATGGTAATTAATGCAATGAATTAAAGCATGTTTGGTTTTGTTGTTGGATTAAGGGCCACCACATGGGTTTGTTTCCCATGGATAATTTTTTTTAACGGTTTTGTAAGTGGATTTATATGGGCATGCCTTTGTTCCCTTTTTAGGGTTGTTTAAAATGAACTTGGTTATTAGTTGGAAAATGAAATTTTGACAGAATTTTAATAGTTTTGATTATGGATTTGGGATTGTGTTTCCCCTTTGCCTATGTTGTTTTTTTCTTGTTTAATAAGGTAGGAATGTTCTCTTGAATTTAATGATTTAATGGTAAATAGAATTGGGTGATACATGGGTTCAGTTTAGAACACTGTGAATGGACTCACATGACTATTATACCTGGATCCTTGGGTGACACATGGGTTTATCTTATAACACCATGGACAGACTCAAGAGACTTAGTTTTATATGTAATTAGTGAAACTTGGCTACCTAGTAGGATCTCCACGGACGAAATAGATTGACATGACCTTATATTGTACCTTGGGTGACACATGGTTTCAACTTAAAATGCTATGGATGGGATCAATAGACTTTTTTATATGTCATTAGTGACACTTGGGATCCCTAGTAGGACCACCGAGTACAGACTAAACTTACATGAACTTATACCAACATCTAGAGTGATGCTCGAGGATCCCATGTAGGACCATTGATAATGGGCTCATAGGATGTTGGTAGACTTGCACCTGAAGTGATGCTTGAATTCCATCTTATGAATATCATGAAAAGACTCAGGTTATAATTAAATAATGGAATGGAATGAATTGTGACATGTCTACCAAGACAAAGAACAAGCTTGGATTCAGTCTTCACTAACTTGTTTAGAATGTATTCTAAGACTACTGTTGTGATTACATTATTGTGGGGAATTTCGGGCTTAAGGAAAATTCTAAGACCTAGATACTTCATTTAATTATATTGATAATGACTCTATAAATGAATGATAGTAATTGTAGGATTTTTTTACTTTTGAGTACCTACTAGTTTACGAAATTTTAGTATTGTAAACTACTGTTGTATATACTCATTGATAGATTGACACCGACCTTAGGTGGTTACATACTAATTTAACTTTCTCACACCCTGTTTGGATCACGTTTTTTTGCCCAAACAGACTATATTTCTATAGGTGTTGATAGGGGTAAGGCCCCCTTTTTAGGTACTTGATTGATTCTCTGAGCAGGAAAGCATGGGACAAAGGCAAGTATTATGATGCTGCTGATTTACATTATCTTTTCCATACTTTGGTATTGTAATGTATTTGATTGCACTACATCCTTTTTTTCATTTTTTTCTTAAAACATGTGATATGTTATGTCATTTTGATATTATATGCCTTCTGGTTATCTTTATCCTTCAGTCTTAAGTTTTTTACTTCAGTTTCATATTGTTTCTACTTCCTCAATTGTTATTATTTGTTCCTCTATGTTACACTCTGCCAATGAAGGCATATTATCCCCACTATCACACCCTAGGACCTCGCTACTAGTCAGCAGCCTCTGATGTTTGGGGAAATGCGGTTGAGGCCATGTGGCCAAATGGGTATGGGTCATCATTTGAGTGGCTTTCGAACCCAGGACATTACATCACTGAAATAAAAATAAAAAAATAGAGAATAGGGGAAGGAAGAAAAGGTCTAGAATTTGTTTTAGACTCCAAAGTGAGTACTAGATTTTTACTACCCCAAGTCAGGCAGTTCTAGATGATCATCCCAAATATAACGGTGGATGTGGTTTTTGTGTTATAAACCACCATTAGTTATCTCTCCCAACATCTTTATGTGGATTCCAAGAGTAGGAACCCTCAAATAAAATAGGAATAAATTTTCCACCCAGCCCCCTAGGTGAGAAGATAGGGGAAATAGAAGTGAAAATGGGGATGGAAGAGAAGGTAAAGGAGCTCCCAATCAATTATCATGGTTTCATCATCAATGGTTTATACAAGTTTATGTATAAGGGAGAGTTTCATCACCACATAATCTTTAATATATTATTTTTCTTGAATTACCACCTCTTTTATGGTTCCTCCATTAAACTCCAATAACATATCTATAATGACCCATACTTTACATACATTGTTAATACTTCAAAATTGAAGCTTACTTATTACAACATATAACAAAACCATGGAAAGGATCATATAGGTATAGTGTCTTTAGAAATTGGGAAACATAAACAACAGGTTCATAAAGAATCTACTTTGCCTCCCATTTATATCATCATATCTAGAGTCCCTTTCTGGCATATCCTACTTAATAACCTTCTTCCTGACCTGGGGAAATAAAACATACAAAAGGGTGAGCTCAAATGCTCAGTAAGGGTAAACAAAAGAAATATCAATCACATCATAAGAACATAACTTTTGGAAATCTTAACCTGCAAAAGAAATCATAATTTCATAACATGGGATAAATCATAGTAGTGAAATGTAATCCCAATAATCATAACCTAAAACATGAAACTTTGTGGCATACACACATAATCATAGAGAATCATTTCTTATTAGTCAAGACTCTTTTCCAAGACTATCTTAGTGGACAAAGTCCATTTCTGAACCGAGTTCACTCCTCGTTTCAGTCCTGTTTCACTGAACCGGTTTAACCTACCGTTCCAGCCATGTCTATCTCATGAGATATAAAATCTTTACCCAATGAATTGGAGAGATATATAGGTCCCACCCATCTCATAATGATACCATTCTTAAGTGTGCCACAAAATCATAAATCATACATCATTGCATAACCCATGTAATAAAAATGGTATTCTTAAACAATATGACATCATAAAACAATTCATATAAGATAAAGGAATTCATAAAAATAATTCCATCACAACATAATCAAATCAATGTAATAATAGGGATATAAACCAAACCCTATATTATCTTAGATGGAAAATAATTTTGATAAAACACTTGAACTCCATTCTTGAGGAAAATATCCTTTCTACTTCAAAAACATTTTCCTTTCTTAACATGTCATACAATTTTAAACTAAAATAATTTGATAAAAAATAAACTAGAAAACTTGTAAAGGAAGCTTCTTGGAGATAATGTTTTAAAATCCATTCATTCCGTATAAGTTAAAAAAAACATTCTTCTCATACTTTTGTCGGAAAAGTCAAAAAGTACCTCGTACGAAAAACGCAAAAAGCTTTCTTTCATATCTTTTAATATAAACTAACCAAAGGGTAAAAATGGATTTAAAAAATTGTAGGTGGATGGAAATAATATTACATATTGAGGAAACATGGATGTGTATGATAAAATACACCCTAGTAAATACCAAAGTATAAACAATCTCGGATAAAAATGAGACTGTGATATTTCCCTTACCTTAGGTCTGATTTGCTTTGTAAGTGTCCGAAACTCCTGTATAATGATTTAAATAATGTTATTGACTTATTCCAGAATCATAATTATTGTTATTATATCATATATGGTCGTATTCTTATCTTCTTAGTAGTAATATTTCATTGCTACTTGTTATTCGGGTGTTTATAACTTTTTGTTCTTATGCATGTTTTGTCGAATAAATTCTTATTCTTCTCTTTATATTATATATACATCATTTAAACAATGGTATTAATGTACTATATATCATATTTATTCATTAAATTCATTTATATAATCATTATTCAATGAAGATCATGTAGAACGAATCGTATCACATCGTGGAGACGGTATTCCGTACGTACGCACGAGCGATGATATCGTTCCCATGATCGTGGAATTGTAATGGAGTGTATGTATAATATTTAAGAATCACTATCACTCTACAATAATCATATATAGTAATTATTTACACCATTATACTCATCCAAGTAAGGTGGTGGGGGAAAATAGATTACACCACGGTGTGGAGACGGTATTCCGTACGTACGCACGCGCGGTGATTTCGTTTTCCATAGGATGGATAGATGGTGAAATAGGGTTGTTTCATACTTATAATAACATATCAGTATATGATTGATACTGATGTTATTACTTCATAATGAAACAACTAAAGAAGAAGAAGTTTAAGAAGAAAGAATTTGGAAAGGATCGGTAATGGATATTACCTCTTTTTGAGGCGCCTCTTCTTAACCTCCTCTTAGGGCACTAGGGTTGGTCTTTGAAGAAGACCAGAACCTCTAGGATGATTCTAGGGAAGTGGGGAAGTTAAATGGTCAGGGTTTGGACGATCTTGATGCCTCAAATTTGTGTGAGGAGGTGAGGGAGGAGGTGCCCTTTTATAAGGGAGGATAGGGGCACCTTTTGAAATATAAGAAATATTAGTTTATATTAAATCTCAACCCCACTTAAAAACTTCCAAAATGACTCATATCCGAATATTAGATGAGATAGGGTCGTAATATCATCAAACAATAAAATTTAGGCATGTTAGGAATTTATTTTAAACATTATCAACTTGATTTATCCTTATTTATCAATTTAATTTTATTTGTGGTAAAAATATTCTAAATTTTAAATTATTATTACTAATTATATATGTGTTGTGAATTTTCCATAATTTGACACTTTATGCCATTTTAGACCATATAAAATTTAATTTATAATTTTTAAAAAAATTTGTGGTTTTTAAACAATTTTATAATATGTTATTTTTATAAAATAACAATAGTGTCAATTTTGACACTATTCATTTATATGAATTTAAATAAAATATATACAGAGGTTATGTTAAAACTAAAAGCTTTAATATATTAATAAAATGTCATATGTATCTAGAAAATTATTGGAGCACATTAAATAGTGCATATAATAATTATTTTAATATTTTTAAAACCATTTATTTTATATTTTCATTAATAAAATAATTTCAACATCACTATTGTGTCATAATTAATGATAATAATTTAATCCTTAAAAATTCTAAATAAAATCCTATGTTGTAGATAATTGTATTAGATTTCTGTAGATTATTCATGTTCGAAGTTTCATTAAGTTTAACACTAAATTAAAATTATTATACTTATAAGATTTAAGAAAGTGACATGTTGTCACATTCTTTGGTTTTAATAATAATTAAATTTTTTCATGGAAAAAAGTCCATTAAATGAATCTAATCTGACCCTTAGGTGATATGGGTAGACTTTTAGTCATCCAATAGGATTTTGGCAGGTGTTAGAGTAATTTTATAATCTTATATTTACCCTTAATTACCCGATTTACCTTTAACTATGGTAAATAAAATTTACCGTAGTTACTATTCATAATGCCCAAATTTAAAAATTAGCCTATTAACATAATTTGGACCCACTTATTACAAATATGGAATCCAATTTTCAAAATTCAAAACACATAAGTCGCAGTAATTAATTTAATATAAATCTCGTTGTTAAGAAAACAGGTTTTAGAAGTTAAAACATTGCCAAAGATTGAAATATTTTTACCTATGAATTCAATGTGAAATTAATGGTAATGACATACATTATATTAAATGGTAAAAATATATTCTATATATACTTTAAAACCATTCAATATTATAATTTAACCATATAAATTATCTCAATGAAAAAAGTTGTTTTTAATTAAAAATTAGCGTATTTTTACTATTCTTCAAAATATGAAAGTTATCATAAAAATATCAAAAATTTATCCAAAGTAAATTTTTATATCCTGATTCAAAAGAAGAATTTTATTTTGTCAAATTGAACTTATAAATGTGTCAAAAACTAGATTTAATGTGGGTGCACCATCAAAAGGCGGCAAAACTGCATTTTTTGATAAATACTTATTTTACCCAAAAAAATTTATTTTGTTCTCTTACTAAGTTCTAGAAAATGTGTAAGATGAATAATAATGTTGTAAAATTTAAAATTCAGTTAATACTATTCATAACGGCTAGTTTATAATATTATAATAATATATCGTTGTTTAGTGGAACTCAGTATTGCGCACTACACACACTATCGAGAAAAGGTTGTGATTGCGTGTAGCGAAAGATTACTTTGATGATTTATATAACATAAAAACAAAATATTTCTCATAAAAGTCCCGGGTGTTACATTCTACCCCCTTAAAATGAATTTCGCCCTCAAAATTCGTCACTTTGTAACAAACAGATGAGGATACCTCTCCCTCATCATATACTCAAGCTCCCATGTAGCTTCTTATAATTGGTGGTTCCTCCATAAATCTTTCACCAAGAGAGTGGTCTTGTTTCGTAGGACTTTTTCTCTACGATCCAGAATCTCTATCGGATGTTCTTCATAAGAAAGATATAGCTCCAGCGGTACAACTTCTGAGCTGAGTACATGTGAAGGATCGGGTATGTACTTTCTCAGGAGAGATACATGGAACACATCGTGAACTTGAGAGAGATTCGGTGGAAGCGCCAACCGGTAAGCTACCTTTCCAACACGATCCAGTATTTCGAAAGGACTGATATATCTAGGGCTCAACTTCCCCTTCTTTCCAAATCTCATGACCCTCTTCCAGGGAGATATTCGTAAGAACACTTTATCAGCCACTTCAAACTCTAGGTTTCTTCTTCGGTTGTCGGCATAATATTTCTATCAACTCTGAGCTGCTCTTATGTGTTATTGAATAGATCTGACCTTTTCTGCCATTTCATCAACGAGATCAGGTCCTAATAGCTTTCTTTCCCCAACTTCATCCCAACAAGTAGGAGTCCTGCATTTCTTTCCATATAGAGCTTCATAAGGATCCATCTGAATACTGGAGTGAAAGCTATTATGATAAGAAAATTCCACCAAAGGTAGGTGTTGATCCCAACCACATTTGAAATCCATAGAGCAAGCTCTCAACATATCTTCTAGAGTTTGAATTGTTCTCTCAGACTGACCGTCTGTCTGAGGATGATAAGCAGTGCTAAAACTCAACTCTGTATCCAGAGTATGCTGAAGACTTCGCCAGAACTTTGAGGTAAACCTCGGATCCCGATCAGATATAATAGAAAGTGGTACTCCATGTAATCTTACCACTTCCTTTACATATATCCTGGCAAGCTGATCCAGAGATAAATCCTCTCTAATAGAGATGAAGTGTGCCGACTATGTAAGATGATCAACTATAACCCAGATAGCATTATTGCCTTTGGATGTTTTAGGAAGTCCAGTGACAAAGTCCATAGTGATGTTTTCCCATTTCCATTCTGGTATGGGTAATGGTTGTAACATCCCCTTAGACTTCTGTCTCTCAGCTTTAACTTTCTGACAAACCAAGCATCGAGAGACATATTCAGTGACATCTCTTTTCATGCCATCCCACCAGAAGTACTCTTTCAGGTCCCTATACATTTTCGTGCTTCCAGGATGAATAGAGAATGAAGAACTATGAGCCTCATCTAGCAGATCCTTCTTTAATACGGGGAGGGGAGGAACACAAACCTGATTCTTGAACTTTATTATCCCATCACAATCAAGGTTGAATTCAGGAACATTTCTCACCTTCTTTTGTAACTAGACATCTTCTTTCTGTGCCTCTTTAATCTTCATATGTATAGATGGTTGAACATTCATTTGAGAAAGATGTGTTTTTCCCCTTCCTTTATAATTCCAAGATCCATCCTTTGTAAATCCATAAATATTGGAACTTTTGTGATCCTCCTCATGGATAAGCTAGCATGGTCTTGTTGACTTAATGCCTCTGCCAACTTGTTTGCTTTCCCAGGGTGGTAATTGATTGAGCAGTCGTAATCCTTAATCAGCTCTAACCATCTTCTTTGACGCATATTCATCTCCTTTTGTGTGAAAATATACTTTAAACTTTTATGATCAGTATAAATGTCACACCTTTCTCCATAAAGATAATTCCTCCAAATCTTTAATGCAAAGATTACCGCAGCTAACTCCAAATCATGTGTTGGGTAATTTTGCTCATGGATTTTCAACTGTCGTGAGGCATAATCTATCACCATATCATTTTGCATAAGAACACACCCCAATCCCTTCTTGGATGCATCACTATAGATCACAAACCTTTCTCCACTACAAGGCAGTGTGAGCATGGGTTCACTGGATAACCTTCTTTTCAACTCCTTGAAATTCTCTTCACATTCCTCCGTCTAGACAAACTTAACTCCTTTCTGAGTCAACTTGGTGAGTGGATTAGAAAATCTTGAAAAATCTTTCACAAAATGACGATAATATCCAGCCAAACCCAGAAAACTTCGGATCTCAGTTACTGTTGTTGGTCTCGACCATCTTACGATAACCTCTGTTTTTTCTGGATCCACAGATATCCCCTCTTTTGAGATTATGTGACACAAAAATGAAACTCTTTGAAGCCAAAATTCACACTTGGTAAATTTGGAATAAAGCTTCTCCTTTCTCAGGGTCTTCAATATAATTCTAAAGTGATCTTCATGTTCTTCCTTGCTCTTTGAATATACAATAATATCGTCTATAAAGACTACCACAAACTGATCAAGATAGTATCTAAAGACTCTATTCATCAGATCCATGAAGATAGCAGGGGCATTAGTAAGACCAAATGGAATCACTATAAATTCATAGTGTCCATACCTTGTACGGAAAGTCGTCTTTGGTATATCCTCCCTTTTGACCCTTAATTGGTGATACCCTGAACAAAGATCAATCGTGGAAAAGTATTGGGCTCCTCGTAGTTGGTCAAATAAGTCATCAATGCGTGGGAGAGGATATTTTTTCTTGATAGTGATCTTGTTAAGTTCTCGATAATCAATGCAGAGTCTCATTGATCCATCTTTCTTCTTAACAAACAGAACAGGTGCTCCCCAAGGTGATGAACTAGGGCGTATGAATCCTTTATCAAGATTCTCTTGGATTTGATTCTTCAATTCCTGCAACTCAGTTGGGGCCATTCTATAAGGTGTCTTTGAAATAGGCAAAGCACCCGATACTAGTTCTATTGAAAATTCAACTTCACGATTTGGTGGAAGACCCGACAATTCCTCCCGAAAGATATCATCAAACTCCCGTACAATGGGAATATTATTAATCATGAGTTTCTCAACAACCATTTGAGATAAATAACCTTCATTTAGTGGAATCAAGACCCATAAGATGGAAGAAATTTCCACTGGAAGGTTATGTTCATCCTTGCATCGATAGATGATCATAGATTGATCTGGAATATGAAATGTGACTTCCCTTCTTTGGAAATTGATATGAGCTCCATATAAAGAAAGCCAATCCATGCCAAGAATCACATCAAATTCCACAATAGGAAGGATCATAAGATTTGCAGGAAGCACTTTCCCACAAACTTCAATCGGAGAAGAATTATAAACTTTTGATGCTACTATTGTGCCATTAAGGGTTGTCACAGCTAACTCAACATCTAATTGTTGAGGTAATATGGTGATATCCTTAGAAAAATCTTCAGAAATAAAAGAGTGGGTGGATCCAGAATCAAATAAAACATTTTCTACTTTAGAGTGGATGGTAAGTGAACCTTTCACCACATCGTTATCGTACTCCACATCGCTGATAGAAATTGCATGTTACTTTCCTTTGTCTTTAGCCTTAAGAGTTTGTTGACGTCGACCATCATCATCAACCCTTGGATTTGGGCATTGATTGGAATAATGCCCCATAAACTTGCACTTGAAACATTGAAGTGTAGTAGGTTCATTTTGTGGGTCCCTTCCTTTGTTTGCATCATTAGAAATCTTCTTCCCATCGTTGCGGCATTCGAATGCTCGATGACCTTCCTTTCCACATTTGAAACATTTATTTGTCCCTTTAAGACAACTCCCTCCATGTTTCTTTCCACACTTTGAGCATAAGGGAAAGCTCATCTTCTTTCCAGTGTGCTCTTTAGATTTACCTCTGAATCCCATTTTCCTCTTCTTATCAAACCCATATGACTGATGGGTTACTCCAATCTCCATCTCGACTTTGAGAGCACATCGAACGATTTCCTCGTAGCTATTGAAGTCCCTTATGGATAACGCCCTTCGAATACTTGGTTTTAAGACACTAAAGAATCAATCGATCTTACTCTCAGGTTGGATAATAATACCAGAAGCGTACCTTGCAAGTCTTGTAAAATTTGCTTCGTAGGTACCAACGGATTCATCATCCTTTTGCTTCAGTTCAAGAAACTCTTTCTCCATCTTTGTTCAGAGAATACGAGGGAAGTACTTATTGAAAAATAAGTTCTTGAACTCGTCCCATTCCGTAGACTCAATTTCATCTCTTTGCCTCGTATTCTTGATAAGATTCCACCATTGATCAGCATCACCTTCCAAACGATACACTGCTAAGATGACTTTATCATGTTTAGAACATTGAATAACTGAAAATATCTTTTCAGTAGTACTAATCCATTTTTCAACAATTAATGGATCAGTAGACCCGCTGAATGAAGGTGGACGCTGCCTCATGAAGGATTCAACAGAATGTTGCTTCTTTCTTTGCTCGTTTGGAAGTCCTTAATGATTCATAGCTTGAGAAAGTTGTGTGAGCATGGCTACAAGATTTTGCATTCCAGCTCCCATAACGTTTGGTTGCTCAGGGGGACAATCATTGCATTGCCTGTCGTATTCCGCATTAACACGGTTCCTTCGGGTTCCATCCATTGACTAAAACCAAGAATAATAGTGTGAGCAACACTAATTATAATTGGAAAACCACATAATCAAGAATAAAATTTCACACTTAAGGTCTTATCATAGGTTATTCCTGGCCATTTCTAAAACTCTAAGATTTTGTTCTATGCTTAGACTTATCCTTAGGGTTCTTACTAAGGCTTTCACATCCTAGTTTCCAAAGGTTGACTATACCTTTACTCTGATACCAACTATAACAACCCATACATTACATACATTGTTAATACTTCAAAATTGAAGCATACTTATTACAACATATAACAAAACCATGGAAAGGACAGTGTAGGTATAGTGTATTTAGAAACTGGGAAACATAAACAACTGGTTCATAAAGCATCTACTTTGCCTCCCATTTATTTCATCATATCTAGAGTACCTTTTTGGCATATCCTACCTAATAACCTTCTTCCTGACCTGGGGAAATAAAATATACAAAAGGGTGAGCTCAAATTCTCAGTAAGGGTAAACAAAAGAAATATCAATCACATCATAAGAACATAACTTTTGGAAATCTTAACCTGCAAAAGAAATCATAATTTCATAACATGGGATAAATCATAGTAGTGAAATGTAACCCCAATAATCATAACTTAAAACATGAATCTTTTTGGCATACGCACATAATCATAGAGAATCGTTTCTTATTAGTCAAGACTCATTTCCAAGACTATCTTAGTGGACAAAGTCCATTTCTGAACCGAGTTCACTCCTCGTTTCAGACCTGTTTCACTGAACCAGTTTAACCTGCCGTTCCAGCCATGTCTATCTCATGAGATAAAAAATATTTACCCAATGCATTGGAGGGAGATATAGGTCCCACCCATCTCATAATGATACCATTCTTATGTGTTCCACAAAATCATAAATCATACATCATTGCATAACCCATGTAATAAAAATGGGATTCTTAAACAACATGACATCATAAAAAAATTCATTTAAGATAAAGGAATTCATAAAAATAATTCCATCACAACATAATCAAATCAATATAATAATAGGGATAGAAATATAACCCTATATTATCTTATATGGAAAATAATTTTGATAATACACTTGAACTCCATTCTTGAGGAAAATATCCATTCTACTTCAAAAACATTTTCCTTTCTTAACATGTCATACAATTTTAAACTAAAAGAAGTTGATTAAAAATAAACTAGAAAACTTGTAAAGTAAGCTTATTGGAAATAATGTTTTAAAAATCCATTCATGTCGTATAAGTTAAAAAAATATTCTTCTCGTACGTTTTTCAGAAAAGTCAAAAAGTACCTCGTACGAAAAACGACAAAACATTCCTTGCATATCTTTTACTATAAACTCACCAAAGGGTAAAAATGAATTTAAACAATTGTAAGTGGATGGAAATAATATTACATATTGAGGAAACATGGATGTGGATGATAAAATACACCCCAATAAATACCAAAGTATAAACAATCTCGGATAAAAATGAGATTGTGATATTTCCCTTACCTTAGGTCTGATTTGCTTTGTAAGTGTCCGAACCTCCTGTATAATGATTTAAATAATGTTATTGACTTATTCCAGAATCATAATTATTTTTATGATATCATATATGGTCATATTCTTATCTTCTTAGTAGTAATATTTCATTGCTACTTGTTATTCGGGTGTTTATAACTTTTTGTTCATATGCGTGTTTTGTCGAATAAATTCTTATTCTTCTCTTTAGGTTATAGATACATCATTTCCAGAATGGTATTAATGTACTATATATCATATTTATTCATTCAATTCATTTATATAATCATTATGCAATGAAGATCATGTAGAACGAATCGCATCACATCGTGGAGACGGTATTCCGTACGTACGCACGAGCGATGATATCATTCCCATGATCGTAGAATTGTATTGAAGTGTTTGTATACTATTTCAGAATCAATATCACTCTACAATAATCATATATAGTAATTATTTACACCATTATACACATCCAAGTAAGCTGGTGGTGGAAAATAGATTACACCACGGCGTGGAGACGGTATTCCGTACGTACGCAGACACGGTGATTTTATTTTCCGTAGGATGGATAGATGGTGAAATAGGGTTGTTTCATGCTTATAATAACATATCAGTATATTATTGATACTGATGTTATTACTTCATAATGAAACAACTAAAGAAGAAGAAGTTGAAGAAGAAAGAATTTGGAAAGGATTGGTAATGGATATTACCTCTTTTTGACGCGACCCTTCTTAACCTCCTCTTAGGGCACTAGGGTTGGTATTTGAAGAAGACCAGAACCTCTAGGATGATTCTAGGGAAGTGGGGAAGTGAAATGGTCAGGTTTTCGACATGCTTGAAGGTTCAAATTGGTGTGAGGAGGAGAGGGAGGAGGTGCCCTTTTATAAGGGAGGAGAGGGGCACCTTTGGAAATATAAGAAATATTAGTTTATATTAAATCCCAACCCCACTTAAAAACATCCAAAATGACTCATATCTAAATATTAGATGTGATAGGGTTGTAATACCATCAACCAATAAAATTTAGACATGTTAGGAATTTATTTTAAACATTATCAACTTGATTTATCCTTATTTATCAATTTAATTTTATTTGTTGTAATAATATTATAAATTTTAAATTATTATTAATAATTACATATGTGTTGTGAATTTTCCATAATTTGACACTTTATGACATTTTCGACCATATAAAATTTAATTTATAATTTTTAAATATTTTTGTGATTTTTAAACAATTTTATAATATGTTATTTTTATAAAATAACAATAGTGTCAATTTTGACACTATTCATTTATATGAATTTAAATAAAATATATACAGAGGATATGTTCGAACTAAAAGATTCAATAGATTAATAAAATGTCATATGTTTTTAGAAAATTAGTGGATAACATTAAATAGTGCATATAATAATTATTTTAATATTTTTAAAACCATTTATTTGATATTTTAATTAATAAAATAATTTCAACATCACTATTGTGTCATAATTAATGATAATTATTTAATCCCTAAATATTCTAAATAAATTCCTATGTTTTAGATAATTGTATTAGATTTCTGGATATTATTCATTTTCGAAGTTTCATTAAGTTTATCACTAAATTAAAATTATTATACTTATAAGATTTAAGAAAATGACATGTTGTCACATTCTTTGGTTTTAATAATAATTAAATTATTTTCATGGAAAAAAGTCCATTAAATGAATCTAATCCGACCCTTAGGTGATATGGGTCGACTTTTATTCATCCAATAGGATTTTGGCAGGTGTTAGGGTAATTTTATAATCTTATATTTACCCTTAATTACCCGATTTACCTTTAACTATGGTATATAAAATTTACCGTAGTTACTCTTCATAATGCCCAAATTTAAAAAGTATCTTATTAACATAATTTGGAACCACTGACTACAAATATGGAATCCATTTTTGAAAATATAAAACACATAAGTCTCAGTAATTAATTTAATATAAATCTCGTTGTTAAGAAAACTGGTTTTAGAAGTTAAAACATTGCCAAAGATTGAAATGTTTTTACCTATGAATTCAATTTTAAATTAATGGTAATGACATAAATTATATTAAATGGTAAAAATATATTCTATATATACTTTAAAAACATTAAATATTATAATTTAACCAAATAAATTATCTCAATGAAAAAAGTTGTTTTTAATTAAAAATTAGCGTATTTTTACTATTCATCAAAATATGAAAGTTATCATAAAAATATCAAAAATTTATCCAAATTAAATTTTTATATCCTGATTCAAAAGAATAATTTTATTTTGTCAAATTGAACTTATAAATGTGTCAAAAACTAGATTTAATGTGGGTGCACCATCAAAAGGCGGCAAAACTGCATTTTTTTAAAAATACTTATTTTACCCAAAAAAAATTATTCTGTTCTCATAACATGTTCTAGAAAATGTGTAAGATGAATAATAATGTTGTAAAATTTAAAATTCAATTAATACTATTCATAACGGCTAGTTTATAAAATTATAATAATATATCGTTGTTTAGTGGAACTCGGTATTGCGTACTACACACGCTATCGAGGAAGGTCGCGATTGTGTGTAGCAAAAGATTCCATTGATGATTTATATAACATAAAAACAAAATATTTCTCAAAAAAGTCTCGGGTGTTACAATATCATCCTTGATGGAATTTTATTTATCTTATTCATCACTCTCTTGGTATTATATTGGTGTTGATTATGTAAAATAAAAAAAATGGTAGTGAATAGGGTTGATCAAAAATATAAAATCAAAATAATTTGATCCCAAAGTTATGTCCACTCCCTTTAATTGCTCAGCTTCAAATAATAGTTCTTCTTTGAAGGCCACTATGAGGAAGTATGAGTGTTTTGGAAGAGAATTATTTATAAATTCAGATTAAATATCATTAATTTCTTCTTATAATTTGGGAGAAATAATATTTGTTCCTGAATATCTTCCTTCAACTCTTTCATAGAAGTGCTAAGAATTTTCTTTTTCCTACATACTAGCACAATAATTTTAAAGTTTTCTTAAACTCTCTTCCTAAAAAATTCATCCCTTCTTGGCTCATATAAATATTTAATAGTCCTCGCATAAAAATAACAATAATAATACACCATGAACGAATTAGTTTTAAAAATATAGTTTTTAATAAAGTTCTATTTTTTTAGTTTTTGAAATTTATGATTTTTTTTTATTAAAAAAGATTGTGTTCAAGTGATCGAGCTTACTCATAAGTAGTTCAAAATTAATCGAGGAACTTTATGAAAATTCCAACTCAGTATTTCTTATTTACCTAAGAATAAATCTTATTGCACACCCTACTATTGATCTCTCAAGGCGGCCACTCACATGCACCATTTTTCTATTATAACTATGTATAAACTAAAATATAATACTAAATGAAAACTAAATAAATATGGATTTAAGGATATTAAAGTGATATATATGTATATGTATATAAAATAATAAACACTAATAAAATAATTTTTCAGGATGAGTTTTTTTCGGTGGTAGTTCATAGTGATGTTATCCTTGTTCTTAAAAATATAATTCACAATACCATATTCAATTAATATATCAAAACCTCTCACTATAAACCCTCCATCTTAAATTATTATTATCCTGCGCTTATAAATCATCATATATAACAATATATCTTGAACTATGTATATTAAAACTCTTCACAACCACAATTCCACTCCAACATATGCAGCATTGTAATGATAAATTAGAGTAGAAAAGATAAATAGGAAGAAGAAGATGAGGAGGAGGATGAGGAATAATACAATATGAATGAATGAAATGTGACCCCACAATAAATAAATTTAACCACAACTAAAATCTTAAAAAATAATAAGAGAAAACCATTAAGTTCAACGAACTAAATACATCACCCCCCCAACAACAATAAGGGTCAGTTCTCAACAATCCGGGAGATGAAAAAAAAGTACAGTGGGGGAAAATAAAATGAAAAATGAAAAAATGATATAAAACTAATATATATTAGAAATATAGAAAAGATTTTACATAAGAAACATAACTCTTTAGCTACTAAAAATAACTTCCTCTTTCAATGGAAGTGAAGGTATAAATTTATAAGGAAGTGGTGTGGTGGATTTACCTCTATTTCTATCTTCCAAAATTTAGTGTGTTTTGGGATCATTTAATGATATAATCTAGAAAATTTTTATTATATAAATTTTTCTTATATCTTATTTAAAATATAAAAAAAATTCAACTTCATTGGCCATGTGTTACCAAAGTTATGATCAAATTATTAAATAACATTTTTCTAACCTGGCAGACTATTTGAATTCCAATACTTTGGTTTTCCATGCATTAATGGCCTTGATAATGGATGAATATTTAGTATTAATAGTTAAATAAATTTTTCCTTGGAATATTATTTATTATTATTAAACATTTCAACTCATATCAATTGGTAATTTGGTCTCATCATCAAAATTCATCAAAATTGTGAACAGACTTCAAGGCCCCACTTGCATACTTCATTTGGGCCTCCTACGTGTGGATTTAGTAGTTTGTAAAATTGAATGAAATATATCCCACATATAATAAAATATTAAATATAATTTTGAAATTTATATTAGTGTATAATGTTTTATGACTAAAGTACCTAACTGAATAAAAATAAAAACATAATATCTTTTCACAATAAACCCCGGATTAATTCTAAAACCAAAAAAAATGATAATTTCCCATAAAATGGTCAATTGGTAGGATTAAAAAAATGAATTATATAATAAAAAGTATAAAAATACTCTATTTATCAAAAATAAAACATGTAACGATAACATAATGTTTTACACGGTTTAGTAAATAAACATGCATCCACTAGGAACACTATTACTTCTTCTCATTTCATTGAATAATAAAATGTTACAATCACAATCATAAAATTTAGTTGATATTAGATCACTTAAAGTCACATGTACATGTGGTCCCACACCACCTATTTATAGTGGGTTCTATCTAGTCAGTCACTTCTACCACCTTCTAAAATTGATAAGGGACTAACTTTTGGTGTTAGAGACATCTGATTTCCTTTAGACAACACAGCCTCAACCAATTAATTGTAGTTAGTAGTGTAAATCATTCTTATGATACCCTTTAATGATTCATATGTATTCTTTTTAAACATCTAAGAACACATTATGTAATACCATCAAAGTGATTCTTATACAATCAAAATCTTCTACACTTCTATTATTTATACACAACCACGTTAAATCCTAGTTCCAGAACATACCTTTCTATACCATCCTTCCACCTATCATTCTCATATTTTAGTGAACCTACATTAGTTCAAGTCTCCTATTCTTGAATCACTCCTTACACAAATAGTAAATAGAACCTTAAATTTTACTTACACATTCCTAATAATCTCTTACTTGGAGACTATTTTCAAAGATTCAAGATTCAAATAACACTTGGGAAAATTCTAATCATTACGGATTCCACATCAATAGTTAGTGTCTTTTTTATACTATTTGATCAAAAACTCCCCATATAGGCACAATACTACTTCATAATTTCCTGAACCTAGGCATTAGTGAATATATTAGTCGGATAACAACTTATTTCAATCTTTCACAACTCAATTATCTCATCCATCAAAATTTTCTACATGAAATGATTCCCCACATCAATATGATTTTACCAAGAGTAAAACACTATATTTTTATCCAAATGAAGTTTCCTATGACTATCAACAAAAAGAATCTCAATGATAAATCGTATAAATTCATTATTTTCACTTTGTAATTCAATGATTTTATTCCCACCATTTTATAAATTTTAAGACAATTAGTTCATTTTGAATGTGATTGTAGAATTTTCATTTAATGAGAAAAATGATTTATGTCTTTCATTTTTAAATTATTTTATTAATGTTTGGAATTAATTGAATAATGTATACACTAAAAATGTGTTTTTTGCAGATTTCAAATATTTTTAGGATGGTGGAAATGAAATATGGGAAGATGATTAATGTCTATAAGTTGATCTGATTTGGAAACAAAGATAGGATTAAATAAATAACCAAATAAAATTTTCTAAATGAATGCTATTATTTTATAAAATATTTATTTCTCTAAAATAAGGAATTCTAGAAGAAGTTAAAAGTTTTTTAAGATGAATGTAGCAAGAGTATAAACTTATAGATGATACATTTAATTTCTATGTTGTTCTGTAAGTAAAGGGATATGTTTTGTGGAGGGGAGATGAAATATGGAAATGTTATTTATCTTATATTTCTACTAGAAAATTTTTACACATGAGATAAAATGAAAATATGGAAAAATGAAAAATGTTACATATGAAATATATTTCTTATATATGAAAATAATATTTTAAAAATGGTTTATGATATTTTATTTTATTATGTATTGAGTAATATATATTATGTATTAGTAAAAACAATAATTTTGGAAAATTCAATTATATTATGTATTTGATAAACTCTAAATATTTTCTTATGAATAAAATATTTTTTGAAAGTATGAAGAATTTTTTTATATGTCATCTCATCCCAAAATATTTCAAAGTTTAGTTTATTGTGTGTCACATAAGATATATTTTTATTATGCATGTGTATATGATAATATTTTATAAAAAGGGTATTGTGATATTTTGTCCTTTTCCACTGAAAGATACATAACATATTCCTGTAAGTGGAATACGAGTTTTGTAACAATTTTTAATTAAGTAAATTTCAGCTATATTTAATATGTGAGGATTTATAATTTATTGAGGAAAAGAATTAATGTGTCATGCCCTAAAGGATGGAGTCACACTATGATGGTTCTTAGGAAATTTACCATTTGAGCTAACTAATAGGAGGTTGTATCATAGAAATAGCTATAAATACATGGGATATTGAATCTACATGAGGTAGTTTTATATTTAAGATTCATAACATGTCTAGTTACTTTTCAATCCATGATTAATTAGAAGAAGAAACCCACATGTGATCTAAGAAATCCAATCCATTAAAGATAATTCTTTTGATCAACTACATTTATTCAAAGAAAAAGAGTGATAATTAGTTCCAAAGTATAATTAAAGGAGGATCAAGGATAATGGGTGATTCATAGGGATTAAAGAGTAAAAACTTCATAAAAAGAATAAATTAGAGGTAATTTAGAAAAGATACTAGGGACTTAAAAGAGATCATTTTTCTTTAGAAAAAAATCAAAACCATCATCATATAAAGTTAATATATAATGGATTATAAGAGCATCCATATAGATTGATTCTTGAGGTAAAACATAGCAGAGATTTATTTTATAACCTATGGAGTCATTTCCATCTAAACTGAAGGTACTAATAAGTATTGGAGACTATAATACCTCCATTATAAGTTCTTATTTACCTTTTCATCATGTCTAATTCATTTGGAATTGAGTATTCTTTAATTTACTATGTTGTTTTATTCTTTAATATAATTTTCTTCTAATTCTGCGACAAATTATTATTCAATACATTAATGTAAATAAATTATATTTTCCATTT